>JBBBDQ010001589.1:1907500-1967500 GCA_037127315.1 Ascarosepion bandense
AACAGAATGAAATAGATAGATAGATAATGAACAGAATGAAATAGATAGATAGATAGATTAATGAACAGAATGAAATAGATAGATAGATAGATAGAAGTTTGAGAAGCAAAAAAAGAAAATGATTTCTAATAAAAGCAAAAGAAGAAAAACAAAACAAAAGCAGACTAGAAATCAATAAATTGTATGGGAAAAGCATGAATGAGAGAAGAAAAATAAAAATAATATGATCTGTATATATCTGAATATTCCATCTGGCAGAAGGAGATAAAGATGACATACAAGACCTCTCTCATTTTCTCTCCTTCTCCCTCCCTCCTCTCTCTCTCTCTCTCTCTCTCTATCTATCTATCTATCTATCTATCTATCTATCTCAGTCTGTTCATCATTTATCCTTCCTAAGGGTCCTGAGTATTACAATAAAACGTATTCAGCGGCAATGACTCTGACCGGAAAGTTTTGAGGATCGTGGCATCACCTCTAAATTGCTTTTGTTTCAAGGTCCACTCTGACCCGAGGTCGCAGCACCCGTTACGGTTTCAGATGTGGGCAAATAATTAACCCCAAGCTGGACTTAATACACTATAAAAATATAAAAACAGATTTTTATAGTAAAAATACTAGTAATACATTTATTTGACTCTCAACAAAACCCTCTTTACAAACTACTATAATGAAACCTGATCTACAAATCTAGTGGTAATTAAATAACCCATTGAGTGTGATATTCTGTAAAAACAAAACAAAACTATCCTGCATTTGAAAATGTTCAACAATCAGAAAATTTTACTTCAAGACCATCTTATCGTCTGTTTTTTTTTTAAACTGGCTATTGTAACTATGACATCAGCGCATAGAATTAAACTTAAAAGTAACGAAAGCCATAACAAAAATGTTAACATAATTCATGGGGGCAATCAGCTATGAAGGATCATTATTCTCCACAGCTTCTTACTTTTCTGCAATGCTTTCTACTTAGAACGTCCTTATTCTTGTTACCCTTAATTTTCTATAAATTTTCTCGCTGTATACCTCTGCTTTGGTGGGGTCTGTGGGTGTTAAATTCTCCAAACCTTCTTTTCTCATTATATCTTCACAAAATGTCAGCTATATATAACTGCCATCATAAGTTGTTTTTTTTTGTACTTCTTATTCTCTTTAAAACTTCCGAATGGATCACATGCTCTATGGCATTCTAAACATTCATTTGTAGAAGCATATTTCTATTGCTTTATCGTTTCTTCATCTTTAAAAAAAATTTTCTTTGATTTGCTCAACTCACGTAGGATACTCAGTGTTTTCTTTGCTTTTCTTGCTTATGACAGACCATCTAAGCTTTAGGTTCCTCGAGTATTCCTTTCTCATACTTTTTCTATGTTCCTTGACCTTTCAGGACATAGGCGATCATGACCTTCCACGTCTTCCTATCCATTGTGGCTCTTAGCACGCTTTCTCCTATAACTTCACGCAACTCCCGTTCTGTCATCTATCTGCTCAGGCCCTTCAAATATGTTATCCGCTGTTTTCCCCGTCTCTCTTTCCCTTTATCTGGCCTGTTAGTATCAGGTTCTCCAAGCCCTCCTTCCTGATTGCATGTCACAGGAACTTTAGTTGTCTCTTCCTGATGCTCAGTATTAATTTCCTTTTTGTTTTCCATCCTTTCAAAAGCCTCATCATTACTCACATGCTTGATCCATGATATCCGCCGTATCCTTCTGTAGAACCACATTTCAGTTGCTTCATGTTTTTCCTTCATCTTTGATGATATTGTCCAGCATTAAGTGCCATATTAAGAACTAACATCACATAGCAATCTAGTATGCTCTTCTTTGTTTCTAGTGAAAGTTTCCTGTCTCTTAATACTTTACTCAGCTTTTGGAACGCGTCCTTTGCCATGATAATTTGCCTTCGGATCTCTGTATTGCACTTTACCTGTATCTAATTGTAATCAAAAGTTTCTCTGTTGCTTCTATTCATCTAATTTGTCGAATGATTTATTCCTGTTATAAAAAAAATCTCTGTCGCTTCAAGTCCTTTTATTTTCCTTTGTAACGACATTATCCAGATTTCAATGCCAAATATGACGGTAGACATCAGATAACGGTATGTGTATACAAGTATCAAGAAACGCATCCATACACTTTTCATGAGGACGCTCTCGGCGATTCAGTTTTTAATGTACAGTGATGGAAAAGGGTGCGCGAATAGAGAAGAACAAAAAGAATCAAAGAGGAAATAAGATGTATGCACAAACAAGGCCGGCGCAAGAGTTTCCTGTGTCCAAGGAGACATTTATGTTTGGGCCACCCATCTAATCAATCAATCAATCAATCAATCAATCAATCAATCTTTTTCATTCTTGTCATTACATCTATCTATCTATCTATCTATCTATTTATCTATCTATCTATCTATCTATCTATCTATCTATCTATCTTTTTCATTCTTGTCTTATTACATCTATCTATCTATCTATCTATCTATCTATCTATCTATCTATCTATCTATCTATCTATCTATCTATCTATCTATCTATCTATCTATCTTTTTCATTCTTGTCATTACATCTATCTATCTATCTATCTATATCTATCTATCTATCTATCTATCTATCTTTTTCATTCTTGTCATTACATCATCTATCTATCTATCTATCTATCTATCTATCTATCTATCTCATTCTTGTCATTACTATCTATCTATCTATCTATCTATCTATCTATCTATCTATTCTTATCATTCTTATCTATCTATCTATCTATCTATCTATCTATCTATCTATCTATCTATCTATCTCATTCTTATCATTACATCTATCTATCTATCTATCTATCTATCTATCTATCTATCTATCTATCTTTTTATCTTGTCTTTTTCATTCTTGTCATCTATCTATCTATCTATCTATCTATCTATCTATCTATCTATCTATCTCATTCTTGTCATTACATCTATCTATCTATCTATCTATCTATCTATCTATCTCATTCTTGTCATTACATCTATCTATCTATCTATCTATCTATCTATCTATCTATCTATCTATCTATCTATCTATTCTTATCATTACATCTATCTATCTATCTATCTATCTATCTATCTATCTATCTATCTACTAATAAACTTAGCCAAATGAACTATCAATCGATTTATCTGCAACATTTATCGGCATGTTGTATAGATCAGTCGGATTTATTGTACGGTGTTGTAAAATGAATCCAGTGCAACATAATCACGCAATAAAAAGATTTTATCATCTTTCCTTCCTCCACATCAAATTCAGCAGAACTGAAGGAGTTACAATGATTACGACAGTTCTGTGTTCCGTGTGTAATATTGGAAATTATTAGGCTCTCCGGAAGTTTATTCATTTCTACAAAGTTTTCAATTCTATCCTGAAACATCTTCAGGGGAAAAGAACCAGAGGCAAATGCCTATGTTCAGCTTTCTTACCATTGGCCTTTTAATCCGTTGATTGTACGCATTCTGATTGGTTTCTTTGAATTTTTAGTTGTGAGGAATTCTAACGATTTCTAAAAATTGATCTCGCTTGATATCCGCCTTGTATATCAAGTAAGGCCAGTGAGTTTTAACTGCCTTGCTGTGTGCTGGATGGCAGTGAGAGATGAACTTATCCTAATCACATTTGTACAAACTATATATATATATAGCGCAACGAAGTTATAGAACTCGTAGGTTTTTTTACCTGTTGTTCATGCATTTACTTTTATAAAGAGTGCTCGATACAACGTAGAGCATTATATTGTAATGGTTGTTACAATAGTTTATAAATTCATAGTGTCACTACACAAAATTTTTCGCGTTTCGAAGCTGCTATGTGCACTTCTAATCGGGTTATAAGTTGAAAAAAAAAACAACTTTTTTTTCAACTTATCACCCGATGAAGCGCACATAGCAGCTTCGAACAGATTTTGTGTATGTACATATGAATTTATAAACTATTGTAACAACCATTACAATATATATATATATATATATATATATATATATATATAATCTCTTATCCACTTGACTCCAGTCCTTTCTACACCACGCCGTATATCTTGTACTTTTCCTTTCTCTCTACCTTCACAACTGTCTTCACACCTGTGTTCCCATCCTTCCCTTGCCCTTTCTCTGACACTTTCTGTAACTGATTCGCCTTTCTCTTGATTCTCCTTCTGACTAAACTTTTACTCTCTTATGTAACCCCCGGCACATCAGTCGCGGTACCGCCTTGCTTGGGGTGAAACGATTAAAAAAAAAACTTAAATAATTTTCTTTTACAGTATATTACACCATTAAAAAAAACTGATGCTGTTTCTGCACTTTCATTCCTTTGCAGGTAATTCCTTAATTAATCTTACTCTGGAGGAGACCCCTACTTGGTGTATATGTCAGGCATTTTGAGAATGTAGACGATCATAGCTCTTCACAACTTCTCAGTCTTTACCCCCTATCTATTCTTGTTCTGCCCCCATTCATAGAAACTCATTAAGTAGGTTACACGTTGTTTCCCCCACTGTTTCTTCTGCAAGCCCTCGTTATCCATCACAACTCCCAGAAATTCCTAACCTCTCTTTTTGATTGTAATTATAAGTTTCCTAGTTCCTGGTACATGCCGGGTAGTGTAGTCATCTCTCAGTTGTGTCCCTGTCTTCAGGCAGACTGTGACTCAGTTGTGTCTCTGTCCGCAGACAGAGTTGCAAATGGAGAAAAATACAGAGAGGTAGACATCAGATAACGGCATGTGTATCCGAGCCTCAGGTTGGGAATAAATAAAGAGAAGAGGAACAGCTGCCCATGGCTGTACTCCCACTAGTGAAGTGGGGGATCGGTAGTTATACCGTTTCCAGAATAACCGAAGATTCTGAGGGATGGGCCATTTTTGGCCTTGGCCTGTCCGTAAGCGCCCACATTAAACCCGACACCACGTCTAAGCGGGGCGACGGGGTAAATACCGACTCGCATGTTTTGTTCGTGGGATTCTTAGCATTCATCAGTAGAACCAACTAGGTTACAAATATTTCTTCTGATTTAATATTAGGTTGTCACACATGAATGACTTATTTTTTGTTTGGTTGTTGATCTGGTCATAAAACAAAGTAACCTCCTTAATATAAAAAAAATACTGACTTGATTCTTTTTTTCAGATCATTTTTCTTTCAATATAGTGTTACTCATAATCCCAATGAAAATTATTACAATGAAACAATGTCGAGTAATCTTATAGTATGAGTACATACTCGGAAAAAGAATCGTCTATGCATTGAATTATTATATGATAAGCAACGGATACTCTTTGACAACAGTATGATAGTAGGCCAGTGGTTAGGTTCAAATGAATCACGAACACAGTACCCCAAAACATCTATTGCATTAATTAATGATTAATGAATGGTTGTCTTTCAAAGGGTTTATTCCTTATTCATTATTGCTTTAAAAGAAAACTATACCATCGACTTCGTATTGTGGAGAAATTAAGTGTCAGTCAGTTAAGTGCCATACGTGATACACGCTTGGGCGATCATGTCTCAAAAGAGACATGACTGACTGGGCAGAAGATTATCCCGCAGTAGTTTGCCACTGTACCACAACGCAGAAGCATCTTAGACTTGTGAAAAGGGACGACCGCCAATTTTGCTGCGCGACAATCAACTGTCCAACAGTTGCAATTGCCTGAATTATGAAATTTGTCCTCATCCTTCATATTAACCTGATATCTCTCCTTCCGACCATTTATGTAAGCATTTTGAGCTTTTCATACGCAATAAAAATCATTCTTCAATTAAGAAAATATAATCGAAGTGTTTGGACAGTTTATCACCTCAAAGGATGAGAAATCTTTTAAAAGATGGAATCAAAAATTTAGAACTATGTTGGAGAACAATAATTTATCAACATGGTGCCTATTTCAACTAAATAAATCAGTTATTTAACATTTCAAAAAGTTTTATTCATTTCCTATAAAGTTAGTTTTTTCGTGTGTGACAACGTATTACATTGTTTTGTTTCTTGAAAACATCTTTTGCTATCCCTATGTCCCTTGGGAAAGATATAAGAGTAATAAAAAATCTTTAGTGGCAGCAAACCGCTTGCATACGGACAGGTAACGAATTCAGCAGATATACAAAAATAGAAAGGGACGTAAGACACAGATGTGTCTTTTGACTGGGTCTATTCAACTCGAGATTATTCGGAAAACCCTAGATGTTATGCCAGTATTTGTCATCGGAGGTCACAATTTAGACAACATAAGGTACGCAGATAATAGTGCTGATAGCAGATACAGAAAGGAAACTACACGACCTCCTACAGAAGGTAGATGAAGAGAGTGACAAGAAAGGACTGCAATAAACTACAAGAAAACCGAATGCATGGTCATCAGCAAAAAGGGCAGTCCGAAATGCCAAATACATGTGGGGGATACTAAAATCAAGGAGGTACAAAAATCTAAATACCTGGGAAGTGTTCGAAGAGAAGGAAAGTGCGAAACATAGATCAGAAGGCGAATTAGCATGGCGAAGGAAGCATTCCAGAAGTTGAGTAAAGGATTAAGAAACAGGAAAATTTCGCTAGAAACAAAGAAAAGAGAACTGGATTGCTATGTGGGCTCAGTTCTTCAATATGGCAGTGAATGATGGACAATATCATCGAAGATGAAGGAAAAACAATTGAAAAAGCAATTGAAATGTGGTTCTACAGAAGGATGCTGCAGATATCATCGATCAAGCATGTGAGCAATGATGAGGTTTTGGAAAGGATGGAAACGAAATGTAAATTAAGACTGAGCACAAGGAAGAGACAGCTAAAGTTTCTGGAACATGCAATGAAGAAGGAGGACTTGGAGAACTTGATAACAACAGGCCAGATAGGTTGAAAAAGAGACAGAGGATAGCGGCGGATAACATATTTTAAAAGCCTGGTGGATAACAGAACGGGGCTTGCGTGGTGTAACAGGAGAAAGCGTGCTAAGACCCACCAAGGATAGGAAGATGTGGAAAGCCATGATCGCCTACGTTCTGAAAGGACAAGACACGTAGAAGAAGAAGAAGAAGATGCCCATTTGTATTACTGAAGCTCATTTGCAATAGTCTATTACTAAACTACGCAGCTAGCTGTTTCTTTCTCTCATTAGTCCTGAGTATGACGATAACCTACGTCCGGCAGCAAAGTCGCTGATCCAGAGGTTTTGAGGAAAGTATAACCACCTTCTAATTGCTTGTTCCCATGTTTATTCTAACCCGGGGTGGTAGCACCTGTCAGAGTCCTACCTATTGGCAAATTATGCACCCCCCCCAAAAAAAATCTATGAAAATATTAAAATATATTTGTATATTCATACTCTAAACTATCGCCCGGTTCACACTCCACCTACGTCTATTGAACAGGTGAAGAGGCTCATCCCTTGTTTCCTGTTCAGGTTGTTGTTTCCGGTTTTTCTCTTTTCCAATCTTTTCACTCTTACATAGCCCCCTGCGCATCAGTGGCGTTTTTGCCTTGCTTGGGGTGATATGATTAAAAAAAATATTAGGTTGTTACAAAAATAATGGCCGTTCGAAGTTTTGTATTTTGAAAAGCCATTTTAACATAGTATATACTTTATTGGTATACATAATAATAAATGTGTGCTCTTGAATTTTTTACTTATTTTCAGATAGAAATATTCATGAAGTATAGAAGCCCTTAATTATGAACATGACAAAACATGATCTTCGTTTAATTTTCTTGTATGAATCAAAACTTAGGCACAGTGTTCCTAAACTTCTGCCAATATCAGCAGAGCAGGAGGATATGGGTTCATAAGTGACCGGACAGTACAAAGATGGTTCCAGAAATTCTGTACTAGTGATGAGAGCCTTGAGGATGAAGAAGGTAGAAGACGGTCATAGAGTTGTGACAACGAGCAATTGCTAGCAGTTGTTGAGCAAAACCCACATCAAAATGTCATAAAAATGTCTCAGAGGTTTGGTGTCAGCACTGCAACTGTCTCACGCCAATTGCAGAGTATTGGCAAGGGGGAAAAGCTCGATAAATGGGTCCCTGATGATCTCAATGAATTGAAAAACTTAAGCGTTTTGAAGTGTGATCGATGCTCTTTCTGCGTAACGCTAATGACCCCTTTCTTAACGGAATAGTTACTTGTGATGAAAAGTGGATTCTTTATGACAACCGTAAACGATCAGGTGAATGGCTTGATCGCGATGAGTCCTCCAAACATTTCCCAATGCAAAGTTGCATCAACAAAAGATTCTGGTGACTGTCTGGTCGTCTACGATTGGTGTTATCAACTGCAGCTTTCTGGAAGCAAATCAGAGCAACTTGCTGAAATGCACGCACGCCTGCAAAAAATGAGACCTGCATTGGTGAATCGACGTGGTTCAGTTCTGCTCCATGCACGGCCACATGTTGCAATAACGACGTTGCAAAAACTCACTGACATGGGATACGAGAGTTAACCACATTCTACATATTCTTCTGATATTATACTCACTGATTATCATTTTTAAACACTTAAGCACATTTTTAATGGTAAAACTTTTAGTTCCAAACCAGAGGTGAAATCAGATTTCAAATATTTTGTTGAATCACAGCCAATAACTGTTTATCAACGAGGTGCATAGATGCTCAAGGCTCGTATTTTGACTAATTCCAACATTTCTACAGTTAATTTTTCAAGAATAAAATTATGTTTCTGAAATCGGCCGTTATTTTTGTAATAACCTAAAAAAACAAGAACAGTTTTATATATATAAAAAAAAAATACCAACGATGCATATTTATATTGGTCTATACTTCTGAGATGGGGCAACTGCTTGGACGCATCTTTATTGTCATGCTTACGACGTTTCGGCCGTTGTGTTCTCCGACATTCTTCAGGTGCTACGAATTTTATTTCGTTCACTGGGATATATAAGTCTCAAGGACATATGACCCAGTAGATATAGACGTTGGTTAGTTCCAGTGACTTGACTGAAAGAATTCTGACTTCAATACCTGGCTGCAGATGTGGCGCACAAATAACTTAGAGAGATGAGTTAAAGGGAGATAACTACATGGCACCCGAGAGTGGCTTGGCTCATGGAAAGAGAATGATATACCCGAGTGATTGAAATAAAGGGTTCGGTTCAAAATTCTTAGCACTTGAAGAAGGTCAGAGCGTACAACGGCCGAAACGTCGGAAACATGGCAATAAAGATGAGGACAATAGTCTGAACAATGTAAATGATATATATATATATATATATATATATATATATATATATATATATATATATTAATGTATATTTGGGCAGCAATCTTTCATTTAAATATGTTCCGTTAAAACGACCGACAAGGAAGATTTTATTAATTTTTGATTTAATTTTTTTCCAGTTTTTTTACATGTTTCCTTTCTGAGATGAGGAATGTAAAAATGTTCTATAATTTTCGACTTACCAAACGCTTTCAGCCTCTTTACAGGCCGTTTTTAAGTATGTTATTTTTTTCGATGTTATTATGTTCTCATGTTTGACTATAATCTAATTTTCTGTTTTTAATGATTTTTTTGTTTTTTTAAAGGAGAGTTCTTTAACGCTATCACGTGATGCATGCAGCGGGCATCGTGTGAGTGTCTTGTCTATTTTAAAACTTTCAACACTCCATTTCCACTTTTAGATAGCGTAAAGTCGATGGTAGAAGGAAATTGTTTGATATATCGTCCTTTTCTTATAGCGAGGTTCCTTTGATATTGTGATTTAAATAGTATTTTTGTATTTTCAACCAAAATTTTGGTTGTACATAACAAGACCGGAAATATAGCAGCCTTGAAAATAGTCTGTGAAAGGGCTGAAAGCGCTTAGAAAGTCGAAAATTATGGAACATTTTATATTCCTTATCTCCAGCGAAAAGGAAACGTGTAAGAGTACTAGAAAAATTAAATAAAAAATCAAGAAAATCTTCAAGGTCGCTCGTTTTTAACGAAATATGCTTATATATATTATCATCAGCACAATACATTGTAAAAAGCAGGATATTTAACATTCAGACAGTTTAAGTGCCATACGTAATATACACGCTTGGGCGATCATGTCACGCAAGAGACATGACTGACTGGGCAGAAGATTATCCCGCAGTAGATTGCCATTGCTTTCTGCAGTAGACTGGTTGCCGACCAAGGCTATAGAACCCAATCTGTCTTGCTATTTAACCCATAACTGGAAGGAAGAGATGGATTAATACCTTTCCCAAGGGTATTCGCGCGTAAATGAATACAATGGATTCAACTGGAATTCGAACTCGGCTCCCCGGTTTCTTGTTCCGAGCCGATATCCACTGTACCACAACGCACATACAGTTATTAAAAAATTGTCAAGCAATAATTTTTATATGTAGTTAAAGCCATAAAAATCAGTTAAATATATTTAGATTTTGATATTAAATAATCCATAGAAATGTTGGTACGTCCACAAACAAAAATTAACTAAATCTTTTTATGATGACCATGCATTCTGCCTTTTTACAGTTGTTAGTCCTTCCGTCTTGCTGTCGCACAATAGGTTACTACATAGAAGACTGTATTGCGCCAGTTCCAGTGATGAACATTCGGCACTTCTAGAGGCAAGTGTGCGTTCCTTGTCTTCATTACCTCACGTCTAACCTTTACAGATTAAAAAAAAAATAAAAACAAGAGCCTACGACCTGAACTTGACCCCGGCCTTTTAATAACAAAAGACCGGGTCGACCTGTGTGTGGATATATTTTTCGTGCGTGATTTTTCTTGTGGCATCCGGTTTCTGTCAAAAGTTTCGGTTGTTGGAGCGATGAGGGTAGGAAAGGAACGGGTGAAGATGAGGAGGATTTGAAGAAGAATAAACATTTTCCCTCCTCTGCGTTGGCAGTGCGCCATTAACGCTTTATTGAGACCGGATGCTAGCGTGGCTGTTCTTCAAAGCTGTAACGATGTCATTTTGACTCGATGGGAGCTGGAATGCCGTGAATCTGTTGATGGAAGAAGGTGGAAGGAGAAATGGAATAAGAGATGTTATAAGGAGGAATGGAAGTGGGATGTGTGTGTGTGTGTGTGTGTAAGAGGAGGAGGAGGAGATGCGTTTAAAGAAAATAGTGAACAGTTATTTGTTTTCAAGTAGTGGAAGGCACACCGTCAAAATCTGTAAAAAGGTTTTACGGCCACAAGAAATACAACGCCCTAAAAACTATACTTTCGTTGTCAACCAACACAACACCATTTTGGTGCATAAGACATAGCATAAGACATGCGAAACGTATTAGGCTGACTGACTATCTATCTATCTATCTATCTATCTATCTATCTATCTATCTATCTATCCTGCTAAACCATTATATCTATCTATCTATCTATCTATCTATCTATCTATCTATCTATCTATCTATCTATCTATCTCAGTCTACTCCCATCCATCTCGTTCTGTTCATTCATATATATATATGTGTGTGTGTGTGTGTGTGTGTGTGTGTTTAGGCAGCAAATTTTCTTTTAGGCGTGTCAGATTAAATAAATTGAAAACAATGTTTGCCATAGATATAATCATTTAACCCCATGCAAGGCAGTATTGGCACTGGTTCGCATGGGGTTACATATGAGAAGAGTGATGAGAAAGAGGAACAAGTTACAGGGAAGGGGTCTGAGAATGGTTCAGAGAAAGATTAGAACACTGACGTGAAGAGAGCTGCATGAGAGTAGAGGGGAAAGGAAGAAGAACATGACACAAGTGTTGTCAGGGAGAGGATGAGTATCAAGGACATAAGAGATATCAATTGACATTGCAATTAAATTCTTGAAGATTGTAGCTGTCAGGGAAGCAAGTATACGGAAGGGTGAGACCTAGTTGCTCGAGTAAATTAATGGAGAGCGGGCACCAGGGAGCTAAGCTCATCGGAGCAGAAGCCGGGAAAGTATTTGTAGAAGAGACAGAGGGAAGCCACATTACCTTGGTGAGAAAGTGACTAGAGTTGAGCTACCAGGTCGGGATCAATTACATTGCAGATTCTCCGTTGGATTTTGTCAAGAAGCTTGAGATGAATAGCAGGGGCACTCGACCAGATATGACAACATTATTCAATGCACGGGCGGATGGTAAATTTATATATGTGCAAGATGGATGCACAGTGAACCAACTTTCCTAGCAGGAAATTTGGCTATGGATTCAGTGTAGTCATTCCACTTGAGGTCGGCTAAGAGAGTTAGACCGAGGAGGTGCAGTGTTTTTGTCTTTCAGGGAGACTAGCCTGATCCATGCTGATTTATATGGTGGTTAAAGAATAGCAACTTCGTTTTGGAAGCATTAAAATTTATAAACTATGTCTTACCCCACTTCACCACAGATTGGAGTCTTTTTCAAGATCAACAGCGAGGTTTTGCTTTGTCAGCCCCGGCAGAATTTTTATCGAGGCGAGAGTAAATGGTGATGTCATCAGTGTTTGGGATCTGATTACTTTAAGGAGATCTTTGATGAAGATCAGAAAAAGCACAGGACCTAGAAAGCCTTGAGAGACATCCGCGTTTGTATGATAGTATCTGGAAGCATCTCCGTTCAATACTACTTTCATTACGCGATTTGAAAGGAACGACTAGATTAGATCAAATAAGCGTCCAGTTATACCATAGCCCTGTAGCTTGCGTAGAAGCTATATGTGTGCGGCTGGTGTAAGGAATTACGGTATTAAACTGGGCCATGTGTCCGTAAAGACAATAACAACTGAAATTTAGTTAGATACATAGCCCAGTGGATATAGGTATTGGTTAGTTCCAGTGACCTGACCCAAAGTGTTGTGAGTTCAATACGAGGTTACTTGGTGAACAAATAACCTACAGAGTCGGGTTAGAGGGAGATAACTCATGACTGCCAAGTGAGGCTTCGTACAAGGAATGAGAATGATATACCTCAGTGATCGTAATAAATGGTTCTGTTCGAAATCTCTAGCACCTGAAGAAGGCCGGAGCGTACACAGAGCCAAAACGTCGTTTTGCACTCTTTTTCAACAAAGATGAGGACAATAGTGTAAATTATTTAAATAGTGTAAATACTATCTCATCTCAGAATTATAGATAATTAAAGGTGCTGTAAGCTTAGGTGTGCGTGTGATGTAAAGGATAACCGCTCAAAATTGTTAATCGTTATATCCACTTAAGCATAAATGGCACTGGAAAAGGTACGAATCCACTTATCCTAAACCCAGCTATGAGTTAATTAGTAAGACGTGTAACATTAAATAATTATATCTTAAAAAATATTCCAAATAATATTTATCACACCCACAAAAGGTTTACTTTAAATAACTTGCAAAGAGTTGATAGACCGTAAAAACAAATGAATTATGTAACAAAGTGACATATTTACCAAAGTAGGTCATGTTTTATTTTTTATTTCAAAGCTCTCAATATTTGTCCATTTTTAAACTTCTACAAAAGCAGAGTTCCAGTTTCATTTGAGTCCCTTACAGTTGTGTTTGCTTACGCACAAATACCATTGGGAAAGATATAAATCCCCCTATTCTCCTTTTAGCTATGGGTTAATTAGTAAAACTTTTATCACTAAATGATTATTATTTAGAAGAAAAAAAACTCTTCTGACTTGAATAGCATCCAAACGCTTGAGAAGTTGTAAAAAACAAATTAAACAAAAACAATTTCTATTTATAAAAATATTAGATCACTCAAAAATATTTTATTATTCTTGAGAAATCTTTGGATATTACTGAAAAATGTCTGCATGAAATTTACCGATGTTCTAATATTCCTCTCTCCGTTTGTGTTGTCCGGTTCATTGTGTCCCATATTCCCTCCCCTTTTGGGACGTTTGATTACCACGACTACAATACGTGATCGTGTAATCGCTTATGTCGTGTCTGTAACTTCTGAAAGTGTACATTGATTGATTAATTAGTTGGTTAAGATAGCGATTGAGCATAAGTCGTCCGCGATCATTGGCATTGTCAGGTCTTCCCTTCAAAGATCGTTTTATTTATTTTTAAGAAGGGAAAGATTCATTCATTTCCAAGCAAATAGAGGAAATAATGCATCAATCAATTAATCTTATCGAATCTTCAAACCTGTCAACTCAAATTTGTGAGGATTACCGGGTTAAAGACGCAAGGAGAAACAAGACAGTAGCTGAAGAAAGCGGAAAGAAAGGATTACATACAACCTACAAGAAAACTGAATGCAGTATAAAGATGAGTCCAAAATGCCAACTACATGTTAGGGATGCTAAAATAAAACAGGTAGAGCAAACGAAATGCCTGGGAAGTGTTTTAACAGAAGCTGGGAAGTGCGACACAGAGATCAGAAGGAGGCCAAGAATGGCCAAGAATGCATTCAGGAAACTAAGTAAAGTACTGAGAGACATGAAAATTTCAGTGGAAACAAAGATGATAGTACGGGATCAGTATGCGTTATCTATCCTTCAATATGGCAGTGAATGCTAGAATATCTCACCAAAAATGAAGGAAAGACTTGAAGCAACTGAAATGTGGTTCTACAGAAGGATGCTGAGGATACCATGAACTGAACATGTAAGCAACGACGAAGCTTTGGAGAAGATGAAAACGGAAATTAAACTAATACATGGCATCAGGAAAAGACAGCTGAAGTTCCTGGGACATGTAATGAGAAAAGAGGGCTTAAAGAATCTGATACTCACAGGTCTGATAGAGAGAAAAGACAGTGGGAAGCAACGTGTAACATACTTGATGGGTTTGAGCAAATGGATGTCGGAGCTGGGCTTGGAAGGGGGAACAGGAGAAAGTCTGTTGAGAGCAACTAGGGAGAGAGAGATGTGGAATGCCATAATCACCTACGTTTTGAAGGGACATGGCGCATACAAAAAGACTGACGTCTCGTCTCCCAGACAATATTACCTGATTTCATATAAGTGGCAAAGTCAGAACATTACCTGAGACTGGTTATTTGAGGTGCCACAGGAAGTTTTTAAAAAAGACAGGTTAAATAAAACAATCATTTAATTGCCCTGTTGAAAAAAAAAAAAATAGACGTATTATAAACCGTATAAAATTTTCAGATAAAGTATATCTGTAAATATCGGATAGATAACGGCTCGGAAGTAGAAATCGGAGAGCCGAGTTCAGATTCCACTTACGCACAAATACGCTCTTCTCCCTGCAACTATGGGTTGAATAGCAGGACAGATTGAATTCTATAGCCTTGTTTGGCAACCATTCTACTGCATGAAAAAATGGTAACCTACAACGGGCAAATCCTTTAGCCTGTCAGTCATGGATCTAATGGGTCATAATCGCCCAAGCGTGTATCACGTATGGGACTTAACTGACCGATATCCGTAAAAGTATAATATGAAGACAAAAGGAAAACTTATCTTAGTCGTTGCGTTTCATACTCTGAGACATTTTAGAAACAAATGAAAGGAATTTATTATGTGACAAGTATTTATATACAAGAGCAAAAATGTTATTGGCTTCTCCAAATTTTTAAGTGTAGCAGTGCTCAGGTTAACAAGAATGTTTAGTAAGTTTATGGGGCACATGTGGGCATACAATTCAATGTCTAATAAACGAACGGGAATAAATGATGATTATTTTAATCCTAATCTAAAATACTTTAAATACTAATTTTCTTATATATAAGAAATATAAATACTTGTCACAAAATATAGTCTTTGCGTTTGCCTTGATAAAGTCTCTCAGTGGACGAAACGCGTCGACTAAGATAAGTTTCCTTTTATCTTTATTCTCTATAAACATTGCATGTGTTGCGTTATTCATCGTGTCAGTTAAGTGCCATACGTGATACACGCTTTGGGCGATCATGTCTCGAAAGACTGACTGGGTAGAGGATTTTCTCGCAGTAGATTGCCATTGCTTTCTGCGGTAGACTGGCTGCCGACAAAGGCTATAGAACCCAATCTGTCCTGTTATTTAACCCATAACTGGAAGGAATAGACGGATTATTACCTTTCCCAAGGGTATTTTCGCGAGAGTGAATACAATGGATTCAACTGGAATTCGAACTCGGCTCCCCGGTTTCTCGTTCCGAGCCGATATCCACTGTACCACAACGCTGACTAGATATCTTTCTATAACCAAGTCTATTAGTATGAAGGTCGACAATACGTTTCTTAATCAATTATTTTTCTTTTTCACATTTTGTCAATGTTTAAAGGACGGTTCGTAGAAATTAACACGTAATACTTTTAATCATCCTAAAAGTAATCATAAAATAAATCTGGGACATTCTAAAAGACAACACAATCTAATTTGGAACATACCACTAAAATTTGAAAATTTTTATTTAAAAAAAGAAAAGAAAAAGAAAAACTGTTGTAAATAAAAAAATGTGTTGTAAACTTTTAAATAACTAAAATATTGGTTTTTCTTCGTGGGATACATTTTTGAGGATTGTTTAAATATATGTTCTAACGAGCAGTAAAAGTTTAATTAATATAACTGTATTAGAAATACCTAAAAATATTGTTTATAATATGTTGTAAACATTTGCGTGTCGCTGTAGATAGATAGATAGATAGATAGATAGATAGATAGATAGATAGATAGATAATGAACAGACAGAGATAGATAGATAGATGGATAGATAGATAATGAACAGACTGAGATAGATAGATAGATGGATAGATAGATAATGAACAGACTGAGATAGATAGATAGATGGATAGATAGATAATGAACAGACTGAGATAGATAGATAGATGGATAGATAGATAATGAACAGACTGAGATAGATAGATAGATAGATGGATAGATAGATAGATAATGAACAGACTGAGATAGATAGATAGATAGATGGATAGATAGATAATGAACAGACTGAGATAGATAGATAGATGGATAGATAGATAATGAACAGACTGAGATAGATAGATAGATGGATAGATAGATAATGAACAGACGATGAGATAGATAGATAGATAGATAGATAGATAGATAGATAGATAGATAGATAGATAGATAGATAGATAGAACAATATAGCATAGAGAAGAACAAGAACGAAGAATAAATTGGCTCGACAAAGCAGGAAAAAGTAGAAATATGGTGAAGCCTTACATCGAAAACAGTAAAAATGGTTATCAACGAATAGTTAGAGAAAACGTGCCTCCACTGCCGCACTTCCCAAAAATGCTGTGGGTGGTGTTGCATAAAAAGTGAGGGAGGCTAAAATATAGCTCAGCTTATTTGAGGAATACGTAGGAGCAGCTTATTTCTTTCCGCGTGTGGCACACGCCTAGACGGAAACATATATACAGACAAGAACACACGTGTGTGTGTGTGTGTGTGTGTGTGTGTGTCGCCATTCATTTTAGATACATAAGTTTAAATTGAATTAAAAAAAAGTTTTTTTGAAGCTTTAATTTTAGCTTAATTGAAAGGTAAATGATTACATTTACTATTTCCCGTAAGCAAAATACTCTGGTGGATTTCAAACAGAAATTATATAAATTTTGAGATTTGAAGAAAATTAAAAATTTTTCGGACGTTTTTGAGCGATCGACACATTTGTAAACGAAAGTTAATTCTTTTCTTTTTTTTTCCCAGTTCGTATTTGTAAATAAAACTGTTATTTTTGAAAAATAACACATGCCTGGGTCAAAAGATTTTCTGAAATATTGAAAACAACAAGAGTGTAGTGAACAAAACATGATCTACATCGACAAATTCAAATGCTAAGCACTAACTCGTTGATTTTGTTAGAAATAAATGAATTTTAACGAATTTCCAAACTTTTCTTAACACACACAAAACTCGCGAAATATCACACCTCGATGCAAAATGTTTGTCATCCAATGGAAAGTCCAGAACCACATCCGGGAATGAATTTCCAAATGAACTCTACAAACGAAATAAAAGACGGAGCAAGCTCGACCGTCATCAAAGAGTTAAGATGACGAGCGTAACTCACACTTACCCTTGACAAATTTCAAGCGATCGTTATTATTATTGTCTCTATCTTTCCCTCTGACCTCTCATCTCCTTCCTTTTCACAATTCACCCTGAGCGATAACCCTGAGCGAGAAGACAATCCTACCCAAACGCTCATACAAACATACCTACATAAGTTCCTGCCTACGTACACATAAACTCAATCTTGCATGTTACTACTACGAACTCTTGATTAACTTCTTTATGCTGTTTTTTAATGAACATTAACACCTACCAACTCATGTTATTCTTTTCAGTTAATAAATTTATATTTTAAACGCACAAATGGTATACTTTTATTGTTCCACAAATGCACATATTCTAATTTCCAATCTTCTCATGATAGCGAATAATCCTAAGTTGTAGGGAGTTTGGTTATGTGTGACACAAGGCCAATTCAATACCCATTAACCATCTTTCTATATATTCAAAAGAAAAACACAAAAGAAACTGGGCCTAAGCAACGAAAAGTAAACAAATAAATAGTCAAAAATAAAATAATGACCAGTAAGGAAAGTAACCCAACTTGCTAAGCTACGGAACGTGCAGTAATCAAGAAATCTAGAAATTTCCAATAAGAACCGATTTTGAATAAAATTGGAATCCACAATACGTCGGAAAAACAAAAACTTTGTGGTGATATATATATATATATATATATATATATATGTAATAAATTGATTTTTAAATCCGTCTCAAAAAACCACCGAGGGGAAAACATGGAAACAAAAATAGAAACGAACTAAGTAGTTGAACATAAAACAAAGTACTCGTGGAATTGTGAAATGGGAATGTGCGTTGTGGCGCAGTGGATATCGGCTCGGAACGAGAAATCGGGTAACCGAGTTCGAATTCCAGTTGAATTCCTTGCATTCACTTACGTGCAATTACCTTTGGGAAAGGTATTAATCCGTCTCTTCCCTCCAGTTATGGGTTAAATAACAGGACAGATTGAGTTCTATAGCCTTGGTCGGCAACCAGTCTACCGCAGAAAGCAATGGCAACCTACTGCGGGATAATCTTCTGCCCAGTCAGTCATGTCTCTTTCGAGACATGATCGCCCAAAGCGTGTATCGCGCATGGCACTTAACTGACTGATTGACTCGTTGAAAGAAAAAAACCCGAGACAAGAACCCTAACACTAATACAACAGCAGAGCAAACAAATAAGTATAAGTCTAACCTAGAGCCAACGGACCTACCTAGGTTTCACCTAACGGATCGTCAGGGCAAATTGAAGCCAATTTGTCCCTGACTATACGTTAGGTGAAACCTAGGTAGGTCCGCTGGCTCTAGGTTAGATTTATACTATATATATATATATATATATATATATATATATATATATATATAAACTGGGTTGTATGGAAAATCCATGCCTATTTTTAATTAAAATTTAATTTAAACAGAAGAGAAAAGTATACCATTAAATATTGATTCAGCTTAAATATGAACCATTTTTTGAACGGCCTTTAGTTTCTATCTTCCCAGAATTTCAATATTTTCTCAGTAATGAACTCATTAAGATATTTTTTATGTCATCCAACGAATTTTTGTCATTGAGATTATTTTGCAAATATCTGAATAAATAAAAACCAGAAGTAACAATATCTGGTAAATATAGCAGCTAGAGTAACACTTCCCATCCAATATGCAACAATTTTTTCTGCTCGGTAAATAGACGTGAGGTCTGGCATTATCTTGATGAAAAACAACACCTTTTCTGTTCGCCACTTCTGGGCATTTTTCTTGAATTGTTGCCTTTAATTTGTCCAGTTGCGAGCAGTCTTTTTTTTTTTTAGAATCAATTGACTAGTTATTTGGCAGAAATTCATAATACAATATCCTTTTCCAATCCCACTAGATGTAGAGTGCAATTTTCTTGCGAAAGTTGTCTCATGTCTTTTAACCCAAGAACTTTTTCGCTGAAGAATTTTGTAAACGATCCATTTCGCATCACCCGCCATAATTTGCTTCAAAAAGGCTATATTTTCATTGTGCTTCTACAGAAAATCACAGATAGAAATACGATCCGAAAGATCATGGGATACTCAAACATCGTTGACTGCGGATTTTGATAAATTTGGTATTTCTGCTAATCCTCGCATTGTTTGATGCGCATTATTCGCAATCAATGTCTTGATTTTATCGTTGTCAATTATGCGTTGTATATATATATATATAAATAGAACTTTGTGTGTGTGTGTGTGTGTGTGTGTGTGTCTGTGTGTGTGTTTGTGTCCGTTACCTATAGACTCCGAAACGGCTGAACCGATTTCCTTGAAAAATTTCACAGTTGTACTATAAGCGTCTGCGAGTGTTCTTAGCTAGGTTTTGTGTCGAGGTACCCTCGATAAATATCGAAAATCGATAATCGAAAAAATCGGGTTAGAGAAGAAGTGGTCCAATTTTAATCAAATTTGATACACTCATAGACAAAGACATAAGAAACGATATTCAGAAGTTTCAAGGTTGCAGTTCTTACAATAGTGCAGAAAATCGATAATATATATATATATATATATAAAAGGCAAGATGTTTGTGTGCGTGTCTGTTTATCTGCCTGTATGTCTGTATTTTTTTCAGCCCTTTTATTTTAGTTTTTACTTCGGGTTTCGCTCTTAGTATGTATAATTGTAGTTCTTAGTCTCAGCCATGATACCATTTACTCAAAGGACTTATTTGTCCTTCAAAATTCAGTTTACGACGAAAAGATCTTATTTGATATCGATACCAGGAAATCAAAATTTGACTTACATCCATTCATTTTTCTTTCAGTCTACGGTTTCGGTTTTAACTGGAAACAACTATTGCTTTTTAGTCTTTCATGCCAACGTCTGAGCTCCAGGACCATGGATTAGTTTTAAAGCTTTCGTTACACCTGAACAACGCTATACTGCTAGTATATCTATATAGTGACATAAATTAATAAATAGACATATGAAGAGGGTGTACATATGTATGGTATTATTATTCAGGTGTTAATAAAACAGTGCTCAATGCATGATCAGATTTATATATATATATATATAATAGAAAATCCCACGAAATAGAAAGGTAAATCCAAACCTGCTATCCCCTGCAACAGACTGGGAACTAAGGGCCGATATAGGCTCAAGACTGAAATTCCCAGAGAAAATCGCCATCACAAAACTTCGCCCAGATATAGTTTTCTTCTCACATAATTTGAAGAAGATAGTCTTGTGGGAACTGACGGTGCCCTGGGAAGAAAACGCAGAGGAAGCTCATGAAAGGAAGAAGTTAAAATATGACGAACTGCTGGAGAGTTGCAGGGTTAAAGGCTGGAGGGCTAGCTGCACTCCTATAGAAGTGGGGACTAGAGGATTTGCAGCAAGGTCCTTATGCAAAGCCTTAACAGATATTGGTATAGTGGGAGTAAAAAAAGAAAAGCACTCAAGTCCATCACCGAAACAGCGGAAAGAACAACTAATTGGTTATGGATCAAAAGAGAGAGTGCCTGGATTCCAAATTGTTCGCTAAAATTCCCCGAAATTCTGCGTCTAAATTAATGTTTCGGACAATCATCTCTGGTCGGGTCGGGTCGGCACGGTGAGGGGGGTATGATGTTGAAAGACCCGAAACCCCCTAGTGATCCTCGCGATGACATCACTGACGACAACCTCTAGCGCCCATATTACGGTGCGTATGTTTGAAATGGAAATATATATATATATATATATATATATATATATATATATATATATAAGAATTTCGAAAAACATGAAGAACGAAGTTATCTCTTCAATACCGCAAGAGTTCCTGGTGAAAAACTCATGCTTGACGATTTTCTCTCATATCCATTTCTTATAAAACTTATAATTAATAAATAAATTTTATGTATTTTAAAATGGGGAGTTACGTTTCAATCACCCGTATATATATATATATATATATATATATATATATATATATATATATATATATATACTTCCTCTAGGACTTGACATCTTTAAACTGCGTCCGGCAGCAAGGCCTCTGATTGGAAGGTTGTGCGGAGCAAAGAACCACCTCTTAATTGCTGTTGTTCCCAGGCCCACCCTGACTCAGGGTGGTAGCACCTGTTAGGGTCCCAGCTATAAGCAAATAGTTAATCCCCCCAAACTAGGATCAACACATGAAAGTATAAAAACAGACTTTTATAGAAATATTTACATAAAAATAGGGTGTTTTTTTTTT
The DNA here is from genome assembly GCA_037127315.1 of Ascarosepion bandense. Taxonomy (NCBI): domain Eukaryota; kingdom Metazoa; phylum Mollusca; class Cephalopoda; order Sepiida; family Sepiidae; genus Ascarosepion; species Ascarosepion bandense. The sequence continues at coordinate 1,929,626 of JBBBDQ010001589.1, forward strand.
ATAGAAAAATATACATTTTTGGAGGAAAAAATACTACCAGCAATACATTTTTAATACAAAACTAGAAAACATCTTCAGTTTTCTAAAATAAAAAAAAATAAAAATCACATTTTTCATCAAAATTTGACTAAATCAACCTTCTCACTATAACTGAATATTTTTAAAAAATACCATAAAACCCAACCTTTTTGGCATTAGATAACCCACAGAGGTTGATAGGCCGTTAAACAAAACTCAAACTCAAACTCAAATACAAGGGCAATACACACCTAAATCAATTATACAAACATCTGGTGGGAACGGATGTTGCAATAAGATAAAAAAAAAAAAAGAAATAACTGATAACCTCCTAATTACCATAACTTTAGTCTGACTAAATTTTACACTATAAAGTGTTTCACTGCTCAAATGTTCCAGTGTATTAGAGTGGTGCCGTTTATTGTGTAACCCTCTACCTGGTGTGGCTCTTGAGCCTTTTACAGGGTGAATTTCATTGCAAAATATATATACATTTGGTTTTTTTTACAGCTTTTCAACATTTTTGCAAGTTTAAAGAAAATATTTCTTAAACTATAAACATTTTTTGGAGATAATAATCATTTGTACTACTAATTAACCCATACTTGGGTGGAGAAGAGATTGATTCACACCTTTCGTATTTGCGCGTGAGTAAAAATAATGAACCAAATTGGAATTAGAACACGGCTCTCTATTTTAGAATTCCGAGCCGTTATGCATCACACCACCTGCACATCTAATCTTACAGTGTCTGGTATTGCCACGCGGTCAAGACGTTGGCCAAATTGATAATTATGCTATAAGAGTGGTTTTCCTGATTAAAAAGTAGAGTATACAAGTTTGATTCAACATCAATACAAGACACATATTTCTTTAGTAAGACTTCTGGGCCTAGGCTAGTTGAAATTAATTTAATTTTTATGAAATAAAAACATATTTAGCAACTCGTGTAGCGACTAAACATTTATAAACTCAATAGATTCATCATTTAACTTTTGACAAAAAAGCAATATCTTTCAAGAAACGGTTAAATTAATGAAAAAGAGATCAATACAATTTTTAAATAAATGAAAATATAGAGCAATTCAAGACAAAATTTGTAGAAAATAAACCTTCCTACTATTGTTGTTTCAACTAATTTAGTATCTTCAGGCAGTAGAAATCCATAGACAGATTCGATAATGAATGAACAAACAAAAAATAATAAAAATATATTCAAATGCATAAATTAATCCGTATAATATGAATACACAAATAATAAAAAAGTCAAATTCATGATTGATTATATAAAAGTAATTAAAACGTGTACTTGAGACAATTGACATGTAGATAATTAACCCAATATGAAGTATAAATTAGTTGGTAATTAATATTTGATGATATTGTTCATATATCAATATTGATCAAGTCATTATTCAAAAGATGATATGAATCGTAATATTGATCAGTTTCAAATGTTTTTGTCAGTCATTTTCATTAATTTAATTGATTTGCATTGAACAATGCTTTTGTTATAAAAATAAAGTTTGGTAATGCTCAGTGTGTTATTGAAAATCTGTCAAATTCACTTTATGTCAAAGATTAAAACACACATACACGCACACATATGTATGTATGTACACACACATACGATTATCAGGTGGAAGCATTTGTCAAGGTCCAAGCTATGGGCAAATAGTTAATGGCTAAACTGGATTCAAAATATTATGAATGTATACAGATAGATTTTTAAATAAAAAATACCAGCAATTTTAAAAATATCACCATTATTTTACTCTCGATAAAAAAAATATCAAAAAAAATTTTAAAAATAAAAAAAAATTTAAAAATTTTAAAAAATTTAAAAATTTTAAAAAAAATTTTAAAAATATCACCATTATTTTACTCTCGATAAAAAAAATATCAAAAAAAATTTTAAAAATAAAAAAAAATTTTAAAATTTTAAAAAATTTAAAAATTTTAAAAAAAATTTTAAAACTATCACCATTATTTTACTCTCGATAAAAAAAATATCAAAAAAAATTTTAAAAATAAAAAAAAATTTTAAAATTTTAAAAAATTTAAAAATTTTAAAAAAAATTTTAAAAATATCACCATTATTTTACTCTCGATAAAAAAAATATCAAAAAAAATTTTAAAAATAAAAAAAAATTTTAAAATTTTAAAAAATTTAAAAATTTTAAAAAAAATTTTAAAAATATCACCATTATTTTACTCTCGATAAAAAAAATATCAAAAAAAATTTTAAAAATAAAAAAAAATTTAAAAATTTTAAAAAATTTAAAAATTTTTAAAAAAAAATTTTTAAAATATCACCATTATTTTACTCTCGATAAGAGCCTCTTTACAAAAATATCTCACTAAATTCTGATCTACAAACTGATTTTTTATCAAAATACATATTCTATTCATCTGAACTTAAAATTATTTATTTTATTCTAAAATTATTAAAAAATTCTTCTTCTTGTCAGTATTAATAATATATCAACCTCATTGGGTGATTACCCATTAAGGTTGATATGTCGTAAAACCAAATGAACGCAAACCCTGATCTACAAACTGATTTTTTATCAAAATACATATTCTATTCATTTGAACTTAAAATTATTTATTTTATTCTAAAATTATTAAAAAATTCTTCTTCTTGTCAGTATTAATAATATATCAACCTCATTGGGTGATTACCCATTAAGGTTGATATGTCGTAAAACCAAATGAACGCAAACCCCGATCTACAAACTGATTTTTTATCAAAATACATATTCTATTCATCTGAACTTAAAATTATTTATTTTATTCTAAAATTATTAAAAAATTCTTCTTCTTGTCAGTATTAATAATATATCAACCTCATTGGGTGATTACCCATTAAGGTTGATATGTCGTAAAACCAAATGAACGCAAACCCTGATCTACAAACTGATTTTTTATCAAAATACATATTCTATTCATCTGAACTTAAAATTATTTATTTTATTCTAAAATTATTAAAAAATTCTTCTTCTTGTCAGTATTAATAATATATCAACCTCATTGGGTGATTACCCATTAAGGTTGATATGTCGTAAAACCAAATGAACGCAAACCCCTGATCTACAAACTGATTTTTTATCAAAATACATATTCTATTCATCTGAACTTAAAATTATTTATTTTATTCTAAAATTATTAAAAAATTCTTCTTCTTGTCAGTATTAATAATATATCAACCTCATTGGGTGATTACCCATTAAGGTTGATATGTCGTAAAACCAAATGAACGCAAACCCCGATCTACAAACTGATTTTTTATCAAAATACATATTCTATTCATTTGAACTTAAAATTATTTATTTTATTCTAAAATTATTAAAAAATTCTTCTTCTTGTCAGTATTAATAATATATCAACCTCATTGGGTGATTACCCATTAAGGTTGATATGTCGTAAAACCAAATGAACGCAAACCCTGATCTACAAACTGATTTTTTATCAAAATACATATTCTATTCATCTGAACTTAAAATTATTTATTTTATTCTAAAATTATTAAAAAATTCTTCTTCTTGTCAGTATTAATAATATAACAACCTCATTGGGTGATTACCCATTAAGGTTGATATGTCGTAAAACCAAATGAACGCAAACCCTGATCTACAAACTGATTTTTTACAAAGAATACATATTCTATGCATACGAACGTATCCTAGAAATAGTATCGGCATTAAATAACCATTAAAGTTGATATGTCTTAAAACCAATAAACCCTGATCTACAAAGTGAATTCTTACAAAGAATGCATATTCTATTCATATAAACTCATCCTAAAATATTATCGATATTAAATAACCCATTGAGGTGTTGATATACCGTATGACCAAATAAACTGAAACCCTGAACTAAAAACTGATTTCTTACAAAGAATATATATCCTATTCATAAGAATGTACCCAAAACATGTTATCGGCATTAAATAATCCATTGAGATTGATATGCATTGAAACCAAATAAGGCCAAACTGTGATTTACAAACTATTCTTACAAAAATACATATTCTATTCATACAAACTTATCCTAAAAATGTTATCGACATTAAATAACCCATTGAGGTGTTGATTAGCAGTAAAACAAAAGAAATCAAAACCACATAGTGTCTCAAAAATATGTCTAAACATTTTGAAGCTTTCCCAAGACATAATTCAAGGAACTAGAATCAACTAAATATAATTTTAATGATGCATATGAAGACATTATTTATTATAAATGCTTGCTCTTATGATTTTGTCATCACATCTTTTCAAACTCATGTCCATTAATGATCCAGACATTGCTGACAACGCAAAGTAATGGAATCACGAGCAGCAATCAATCAGTAGTCTATTTAAAGCCAAAATGATACTTTTGGGGATAATAATGATTTACTGACACAAGTCTTGCTAATTAACTCATACCTGGGGAGATTAAGATGCGGATTCATGCCTTTCTCAAGGGCATTTGCGAGTAAGTGAATATAACGAAACCGGCAGGAATTGGAATTCTACTCTCCGACTTCGGATTCCTAGTCGTTATCCATTACACTATCCGAACATTCAAGCTTACAACACCTGGTATTCCCAAGCGATCACACATCTAGATATTAATAAGGGTCGACGTTTCGATATTGAACATTGTAATTTAAATTACTTGCAAAGTGCCATCATCTACGAATTCCCTTTGCCGAAATATAATATCTATCTATCTATCTATCTATCTATCTATCTATCTATTTATCTATATATATATATATATATATATAAATTCAGGTAAAGAGGAAGCAAGGTATATATATTTTTTAATTGCTCAAATATTGTAGAGCATAATATAATCATATACTTATGAATTAAAAGTACATTGTGACACAGAAATGTCAATGTTTCGAGATTTTTATGTCATCATCAGGCAATGTTGGGTGTTGGTTGTGAAAATGATTTACATTTAAATACAAAATACGATCGGTTTGCTATTTATGTATGTGGGAAGATATAAACTTTATGTCTGCGTTTATTTTAACTAATCAGAATAAAGAATCACTTCGAAATTTAACCTGTAGTTTCTATTTTTAGGGAATACATACTTTCTTTTTTTTTCTTTTTAAGATATAGAACACGAATATTATCGTGCTCTGAAATGGCAGCCAACTGGTATTACTTTTTCGTCACTTAATTTCGGTTTGCTTGTAATCTGGTATTTATTCGATATACGTAAATATATATAAATCTACACCGTGTCGTTGCGGTCTTAAATCTGGTTTTCATTCTATATTAATCCCTCGTGTGTCTAAGCTAATCTCGTCAAGTGACAACAAGCAATCCTGCTTTGGCTAATCAGAGATCAACAACACAACATGGGCGGAATCGACCGAAGGTCAGGAAGGTTGGCTAGATTCATCCAGGTGTCGTGTTATAATATATATATATATATATATATATATATATATATATATTGAATCTATTACCGATCACTATCTTGATATCAATCCCCTTATGACAAAAATAATTGCTTGCCTAAAATGTTTTTCTACCAGTAAACTACTAAAAAATAAAAAAACAAACAGCAATTATTACATTTTAACACTATATATATATATATATATAAAAATCCGCATACCCTGTTTTCTTGTATCACAGCTCATCAAACCGGAATCGAAATCCGACTGATTTGTTATCAGACAAAGATCTTACCTCTAAGCTATCGGCGCACGGTCGAGAAAGGCAGATTTCACAGCATGTTATTCACAGAATGTAAGCAAACAGCCAATAACCGAGAGCTTTCAATTTAGTAGCTGAACCGAACTGCGTTCAATTCGTTAATCAAAAAGCGTTGCATAAAGCTGTAAATGGCTACTGTTTTATGAAATCTACTTCTTCCTACATTGTTCTATCAATTAGGGAGGCAAAAATGGCACGAAAATGTCTGTACAACGATGGGAGACTGTTGATAAAAACTGTGAAGACTATATCAGTCAGTTAAGTGTCATAAGTGTTACACGTTTGGGCGAGTATGTCTAGAAAAAGACATGACTGACTGGGGAGAAGATTATCCTGCAGTAGGTTGCCATTATTTTCTGGGATAGACTGGTTGCCATCCAAGGCTGTAGAACTCAGTCTATTCTGCTATTTAACCTATAGCTCTAGGGAGATCGGACGGATTCATACTTTTGCCGAAGGTATTAGCGCTTAAGTGAATGCAACGAATTCAACTGGAATTCGAACTTGGCTTGCCGATTTCTCGTTCCGAACCGATATCCACTGCACCAGAACATAGATCCTGGAGACTATGTGCTTGACAATTTTTGGAGAGTATGTAAAATGTTGTTTTTAACTTACTAATCAGGTACAAACCGTTACAATGATCTAATACAATCCTTCATTTGAATATTCTGAGCGTTCTACTATGTATTTCCAGTCTCTTGATATATAAAAATGTATATATCACTTTCTCATATATAATGAATCATTTAAAATTATGAAAAGAAACATTTTCATTATTCCAAGAATTATTAAGTCTAGAATCCTAATTTTTGTTGATTCAATCGTAACGTCCCGCTTTTCTTATCTCTTCCTCAGATGGCATATGTTAAACTTCCATTGGCTTTAAAAAAAAAGTCACGCGTCAATTTCGCACTAATTTACACATCATCAGTTTCAACAACCTGAACAAGTCATGTAAATAAAAAAAGAAAAAAAGAAAAAAACGTAAATGTGAATTGTTTTAACTGGAAAGGAAAACGTCCCTTCATTTAAAACTGTTTCTGTCTCCCCAGCTATTCCCTTCGTTATTCTTGGTCTTCTTCTTCTATGTGCCATGCTCCTTCAGGACGTAGGCGATCATGAACTTCCAAGATTCCCTATCTTCTTAGTTCATAGCACTTTTTTTCCTGTTACACCACGCAACTCCCGCTCTGCCATCCACCTGCTCAGGCAAGTCAAATAAGTTATCCGCTGCTTTCCCCTGTCTCTCTTTCCCGCTGTTTGACCTGTGAGTATCAGATTTTCCAAACCTTCCTTCCTCATCACATGTCCCAGAAACTTCAACTGTCTTTTCCTGATGTTCAGTTATAATTTCCGTTTCGTTTCAATCCTTTCTAAAACCTTGTTCACATCCTCGATTCAGTTGCTTCAAGTTTTTCCTTCATCTTTGATATTGTCCAGCATTCACTGCCATATTGAAGAACTAACATCACATAGCAATCAAGTACTCTGTTCTTTGTTTCTAGCGAAATTTTCCTGTCTCTTAATACTCTGCTCAGCTTCTGGAATGCATCATTGGCCATTCCAATTCGCCTTCTGATCTCAGTGTCACACTTTCCGGCTTCCGTTAGAGCACTTAACTTTTTGTACTTGTTTGATTATAATATCCTCATCATAACGGTTCACACTCCACCCACGTCTATTGAACAGGTTAAGAGGCTCATCCCTTTTTCCCTGTTTAGGATTTGGTTTCCGGCTTTTCTCTTTTCCAATCTTCTCACTTTGGTTTCCTTTTTTTTTTCAATTGGAGTAGATAGATCTATCTTTCGCCTGGTTCATACTCCACCCACGTCTATTGAACAGGTTAAGAGGCTCATCCCTTGTTCCCTGTTTAGGATGTCGTTTTCGGCTTTCTCTTTTCCAATCTTTTCACTATTACGTAGCCCCCTGCACACCAGTGGCGTTACCGCCTTGCTCGTTGTGATACGATTTTAAAAAATATGTAATTGGCATTTTGGCTCCTCTGTTTGCTGATGATCATTCGTTTTTTTTTTTTGTTTTTTTTTTTGTTTTTTTGTAATTTATTTGTAGTCCTTTCTTTCGACGTTCTTCATCTCCTTTTTATAGGAGGTTTTGTCGTTGTTCATTAATATCTTACTTTTTCTTTCCCTTGTATTTCACCATTTTTTAAAATTAATACTCTTCTATCTTCTTTCTATATCTCCAACTAGCTCAACGCTTTTCCTTTTCTTTTTTTTTTTCTTTTTTTTTTTTGTCCGGCATTCTCTTTCAGTTGTTTTCCCTTCCTTCTGCTTTGGTGGTTTTGTACACGTAGGTTAGATGCGGCACCCAGTGAGGATCGAACTCTCCTTTCCGCGAGAATAACTTGTTTTTTGTCTTTGTCTTTCGCCTCAATTTGAACTTTGCCTTCCGATTTCACCGTCCACACCGATGACCAGTACTTCATCACTTATCCTTTTCTTTCTTTCTTTCTTTCTTTCTTTCTTTCTTTCCAATGACAATAATAATAACAAAATCAACAACAACAACAACAACAACAACAACAACAACAACAACAATATTAATAATAATAATTTTTGTTTCGAGTTTTCCGCTATGTTATTCTTCTTGCAGTTTAATATGAAAACCAATTCAAACTCAATTTAGACGCTTGGTGAATTCACAGCAATCAGTGGCAGTTCCTTTCACCCTGTAATCACAAGACCCTCCCTCGCTAAACCTACTACGCCACCCGTAAGCCACTAATCCTCGCTCATTCACGCTTCCCCGGCTGCTTCCACGTTTTCTACACCTCGAGAGCTACCATGTAACAACAGGGCCACAGATACCAATCTGCCTGACCCCTGGCCTCAGATTCACGTGATTAAGAGCCGCTGATGTGACCAACTGGCAGGGTGAGCCGGCTTTTTTAAAGATCATCGCCGTATGATGGAGGAGGAAGTTAAATTACCTCGAACATCCCTATCATTTCCTTTGCTCTTATTGTCAAACTGCTTCCTCTTATTGCTCTTCTCTTCTTCATTTCTATCTCTTACCCCTTATTCTTATTTGCTCTCTTCATCTCACTGTCTTTCCCACTCTATGGGGTCATACCCAAACATTCTGGGTACTTTGGGCGCGAAATTACTTCCCCAAGGGAAGATAAAAAGAAAACAAAGACAAAAATAAGTTTTTTATTTCCTGGTGGAGACCGGCGAAACACGGAAGATGAACATTTTAAGTTGCTTATAATACCCGGACTTTTTTTTTCCTCTCTCTCTCTCTCTCTCTCTCTCTCTCTCTCTCTCTCTCTCTCTACTCACGTTGAGGGTTTGGTTCTCTTTCTGTCTCTCTTTTTCTTCTGGAGTAATCCAACGCCAGTTCTTTTTTTATTCTTTTCAAACGGCTTCATTTTTGCCTTTCTTTCTTTCTTTCTTTCTTTCTTTCTTTCTTCTGAAGTAATTCAGTATTATTTTTCTTTCTTTCTTTGCAATTACTTTGATTTTGATTTTTTGCTTTTCTCTTTTTTTCTTTCTTCTAAAGTAATCCAAGGCGTATTCTTTCTTTCTTTCTTTCTTTCTTTCTTTCTTTCTTTCTTTCTTTTTTGAAGTAATCCAAATTTCTTTCTTTCTTTTCAATCATCTTGATTTTTTGCTTCTTTCTTTCTTTCTCAAATCGTTTTCTTTTACTCTAGGTCTTTTTCTCTCAACTTTTCTCACAACTATTAAAGAAAACTAACGTAATAATTAATATATATATATATGTGTGTGTGTGTGTGTGTGTGTGTGTGTGTGTGTGTGTGTGTGCAGCAACCTTTCTTTCAAACATTTTTCATCTTATGTCACAGCATAATGTCAGAATTAATGGTATTTATTTTTTAATCCGATATATTTTTATTACTTCATACGTTATTTTTGGTTGATACTGAGTTGACTGTCCGTTTATATTTAAGCTTTCAATTTTGTTTACCGGCCTATGTAATCGGAGAGCATATTTCTTTATAAAGTTTTCTCTGTTTCGAAAAATAAACAACAATAAAAAGAAATATACTGATTAAAAGAAATGTACACTAATTTGACACATGCCTGGCCTTGTGAGTACTGAATTCATGATTCTTTTCATGTGAGACATCCTCCCTCCGAACTGAAGTGGTAGAAACTCGCTCGTGTGCACAAATGCCAGAAGGAAGGCATACAGGCAAGTCGGCTGCTCGATATATCAGAGTCGTAAGAATGGAGTAAGAGAAAATGGTTACGAGGTCAAGAGATGTGGACGGAGTTGTGATGAAGATGTTGTGCCATATTTGCTGCTGAGGTAATGATTAGGCAAGTAATCATTGCAAGTCGCTGGAATTTTGCCAAAAATCAGCGAAAGCCCAATTAAATAGATGAATGAATAGCTTTGTGATTTCGTGTGTCTTGACCTAATAAGTTCCATGGCAAGGAAGGAAGGAAGGAAGGAAGGAAGGAAGGAAGGAAGGAAGGAAGGAAGGAAGGAAAACCTAGAAAGAAAATGACGCTAGGTGGAAATTTAATGATAAATGAAAGACAAAAGAAAAAGAACGGCGGAAGAAATGAGATAAGTAAAAGAAAATGAAAACAGAATAAGACAAGGAAGAAAAAATCAAAAAGAAAGAATGGAAGTCAAGACAAAAGGAAGAAACGCAAGAATAAAAGAGGAAAGAAAGAAAAAAGAAGACAAGCAAGGATAAAAGAAGGCAAAGCAAAGAAAAAGAGAATTAAAAAAGAAAAAAAAGGAAGTTGAAACGCAATAAACTGTTAAGAAGATAAGAAAGAAAAATATGCAAAAAAAAAAAAAAAAAGATGTAAAAGAGGATAAGGAATAAAATATGCTACAAAAATGGAAGTGAAGAAAAAGTGAGGGAAGCTATGAATAAACAGAAAAAGCATAAAAAAGAAAAAAAGCAAAGAAAGAAAAAAGAAAAGAGACAAAGAAATGCAAGAAAGGAGGAAAGATAAAGAAAAAGAAAGCGATTCGCTAAAACGAAAGCAAGAGTTTGAAGTTTTGAAGAAAAAGAAAGAGAGAAATAAGGGAAAAGGAGGAAATAATGATGAAACAAAAAAAGATTGTAAAAAAGAAATAAGAGAGGGAAAGAGAAAGAAAGAATAGAAAAAAAGAATATTAGAATATTAGAATATTAGAATGGATTGAACTGGAAGTGAAACGAAGGATAACAAGAAAGAAAAAAACAAAGCAATAAGAAGGATGAGAAAAGGAAGTAGGAATGAAAAAAGAGAGGAAGACAAGTTAAAAAATGTTAGAGTGGGAGAGAGCGAGAGAAAGAAAGAAAGAAAGAAAGAAAGAAAGAAAGAAAGAAAAAACGAAAAACATGAATCATAAATCAGAGAAGGTGCGGCAATGAAAGATAATAAAAAATATATAAATAAATAATGAAAGATTCAAACAAAGAAAAGAAAATTTTTTTTTTCTTCTATATGCTGTGACTCTTCAGGACGTAGACGATCATGACTATCCACAACTTCTTGTCCTTCGTAGCTCCTAATAAATTTTGTTTTTTGTCAACTCTTCTAAACCTTGTCCAGCTATCCAGTTACTCAATGTGGTTCTTCTTCTTCTATGAGTTGTGTCTTCTCCCAACGTTGGCGATCATGGCCCTCCACAACTTCCTGTCGTTCGTAGCGCTTAATAAAATTTATTTTTGTTACCTCTTCTAAACTTTGTCGCGCCTCCCATTTTCTCAATCTCTCTAAGTAGATCATATTTAACTCTTTTTCTTCTTGCCATCAATCTGACCTGTGTGCATCAGATTTTCCAATCCACTTTCTTCATTATGTGCCCTAAAAATTTTAACTATATCTCCCTGATTATAAGTATGTGTTTCGTTTTTTACATTTTATTGGTTTCACAGTAAAAGGGTGGGAACTAGTTGCTAATCTTGTGCCTGGAGTAAATTCATATATAGGAAGGCAACAGTGAGCTAAGTTCATCAGAGCAGAAGCCGTGAAAGTATTTGTAGAACAGACACAGGGAAGCCAGATTGCGCTTGTGAGAAAGTGACTGAAAGTGAGCTGGCTGCCAAGTCGGGATGGATAACATTATAGATTCTCCGTTGGATTTTGTCAAAGACTCCTAGATGGATAGCAGGAGCACCCGACCAGATATGGCAACAGTATTCAATGTACGGGCGGATGGTAGATTTATATATGTGCTGGGTTGTTTCAGACGGGAACCAACACAGAGAACCGACATTCTTAGCAGCGGATTTAGCTGTAGATTCTATATAGTCATTCCGCTTGAGGTCTGTTGTGTGAGTTAACCCGAGGAGGCGACTTTTTGCTTTCAGGGAGACTAGCCTGATCCATGCTAATAGGTGGGGGTAGGAGCGATTGTCTGTGATGGTTAATACATAGCAACTTCGTTTTGGAAGCACTAAAATTCACGAGCCATTTCTTACCCCAGTCCACCACGGATTAGAGATCCTTTTCAAGCTTGGCAGCGAGGTTTGCTTTGTCAGCCTCGGCAGATTTTTGATCGAGGCGAGAGTAAACCGTAGTGTCGTCAACACATATGCTTACTTGGGATCATTACATCTGGGAGATCGTTACTGTAGATAAGGAAAAGCATAGGACCTAGAATAGAGCACTGAGGGACAACCGTGTTCGTATGATAGTATTGGAAGGCTAGTCCGTTCAATACTACCTTCATTGTGCGATTTGAAAGGAAAACTGGATATGGTCAAATAACTATCCATTTATACCATAGCCTCGCAGCTTGCGTAGAAGGCCAGCATGCCAGACTCTGTCAAACGCTTTGGAGATATCTAGGGCAACAGTTCGGGCTTTAACCTTCTTGTCAAGAGCCTGGTGTATATACTCATTGATGGTCGTGAGCATATCAGCGGTAGACCTGGTGATGCGGAAACCTTACTGTTTATCAGAGAAGAGTCTGTGGGCTGTGAGATGTTGAACCACCTCGGCGTTGATGATGGCTTCGAACACTTCACCAAAAATTGGTAAGAGGCTAATAGGGCGATAATTAGAGGGGTCAGAGGGTTCACTAGTATTTTTATATGTTGGAACCACGGAGGAGGACTTTCAGCAGGCAGGAAAGCAAGAAGCAGAGAGGCAGTAGTTATACAGTTTGGAGAGAACAGAGAAGAGTTCAGGGGAACATTTCTTCGAGACAATAGTTGGGATTCCGTTGCTGCCGCTCGCTTTATAGGGGCCAAGCTTTGAAATTATATTATAGACCACCGAGGGGGTAATGTGGATGTCATTCAAAGTGGGAAGTCGGGTACAGATACTCCAGATGAGTTCAGTGTCAAGTTGGTGGAAAAAGGGCGAGCAAAGCATCCAGCCTTGATGTTTTTATTGCTGGCTTGCAGTTTCTTTTTACCCGACAACGATTATTATACTAGAGGTCGCTTGACTTACCGACCATTTTTGACCAGACAAGAATGTTCGATATAGCCCTGAAACATTCAGCATCTTACGGTTCTGAACTGATACTATAAATGAGGGATGCTATGCCTGATCCGAAACTGTGTAAGAGGCGAATTTACAGTCAGCAAATCTGTTTACTTTATTTAAAAACAAAGAATACATTTTTGGCGGTAAAAACCGTTTGTATTTCGCTTGTCAAGCATCTGAAACAATATGCCGAAGAGGTAAAATGTTTGTACATCTGTCTGTGTCATTTTCGTTCTGCTGCAAGTTTCTCAACTGTATCTCTTAACAATATTTTTGTTGTCGCACCGAGTTCATTGATGAAGACAACTGCAAAAGTGTCTTTAGATGGGAGGGAAGTGTATAGTCTAAGCGACAGTTGTAGTACTGGGAGCTACATTCATCCTAGAATCGTTGAATACTATTCATTTAATGTTTACAATTTTATCATTACTGTGACAATGGCTTCACCTTCACTTTCTGTTGAAATAACATGATATTGCCATGAGACCCTTCAAGTGAATGAACGTGGCTAGAGAGATCGCTTAAGGATATTACTAGAACGTTGCACAAATGTGGTCGTGGGACAGGATTTTCAAAAGCTTCAGGATAACGTAACATGGTTGTACTATGGAAATATACCCCCGCCTTTGTCAAACATGGTGTAAGTCCGCGTTCTACATTCGACCACCGGCATTGTTTGCAAATCTAAAACCGGAGTGTCGTCTAATTGCTGCTAAACCACGGCGATACTCTCTCGATGACTGTAAAATTATCAAACAAGAAATTCAGAGATTCCTTGAGAAGAGCCTCAGAGGTTCCACGAAAGCAAGAGTTGCAATAGACAATTCAGAAACAATTAGGAAATTTACAATAGTGGATAAGCTATCCTCTCCCATGTATTGACCTGACAATAAATAAAATTCCCCAGTATTCTTTTCAGCACTGTGGATCTCCGCAGTGCATACCAGCAAGTGCCCATCCTGGAGCAAGATAAACTCTATACAGCGTTTGAGGCGTGTGGTAATATACACAGGAATCACGTTTAATGTTCTGAATGGTGTTGCTTGTTTTCAAAAGATTATGGCCACACTTATTAAGAAAGTGCTGGAAGAAACATTTGCCTGTCTAGCTAAAATTACTATTTGTGGAATTGCACAAAAGTTTCATGAAATCAATTCGAACAAATTCCCAAGGCTCCTGAGAGGAAAATCCTCGCATATAATGAAAGTAAATGTTTATTTCAACTAGATTTCTGGGGTATAAGGTAGAAAATAACAAAAGAAGGCGTGATCCAGACTAGAACCATTACTACATTTACCGTTTGCAAGTGACCGTAAGCTGCTACAATGTGTGCTTGGCTTTTTTGCATATTAATCTCTGTGGATCCTTGATTTTTCTACTGACAGTCAGTTAAAATTGCCAGACATGATAGATGCAAGGGGGATCATGTCTCTTTTGAGACATGACTGACTAGGCAGAAGATTTTCCCGCAGTAAGTTGCCATTACATTCTTCAGTAGACTGGTTGCAAACCAAGGCTATAGAACCCAATCTGTCTTGCTATTCAATCCATAGCTAGGGGGAGAAGAGATGGCTTAATACCTTTCTTAATGGTATTTTTGCGTAAGGGAATAACAACCGTTCTTTAAGTACAGCAAAATTCTCCCTCTATTAATGTGATTAAAAGGGACATGCAATATTCTATCAATGTGTGTCAACAGTTTGAAGATGAAACTGATGTCTCACAACGGCATTCTCGGAAAGTGTTGCCTGTCGCTTTCTTCTCTAGGATAGAGTAAGGTTTATAAAGAAATTCTATATCGTATGGAAACATTTAACAGGAAAACACTTTACAATAAGTACTGACCAGCGTTCAATAGTAAAACGTAAAACTGTCAAACTTTTCAATATTCACGACCACCATTGAAAGAATTCTCATTTTACGTCTACATTTTAAATTTGTTTTTAAAAGAACTAAAAATAACAAAAAGCGTACACTGAGCTAACCGTAATTTAACTTTATGAAGCGGACGAATTGTACATTTAGATCATAACACAACATTTGAAGGTGAATTTCAATTTAAGAGATCTTTTTAAGGGTACTGATGTCGGTTCAACAGAGTAATTAGAAAAAGTAGATACATTGAATTTTCTGAATCCTCATTAACTGGTCATTCAGTAGAGACCTTAGTCTCCTTCTTGCTGTCTGGTTAACGGGACCAGGCAAAGTGTGGGTTTGCCTGGAGTAGTTCGACTTCATTGCTTACAGGATCAGTTTTACTTGAACGGGCATGTTTCCGTAACAACACAAAAAAAAACTCAGTTCACAAAAATGGTCAGTCAGTTAATTTGCCGTACCTGATACACGCTTGGGTGATCATGTCTCTTTCGAGACATGACTAACGAGGCAGAAAATTTTCCCGTAGTAGGTTGTCATTACTATCTGCAGTAGAACGGTTGCCAACCAAGGCTACAGAACCCAATCTGACCTGCTATTAATCAATTAGAAAAAATGCCATACCTGATAAACGCTTTGAGGATCATGTCTTTTTCAATCCATTACTGACTTAGAAGATTTTTCCACCATTTCTTTCCGCGGTAGACTGGTTGCCAATCAAGGCTATAAAACCCAATCTGTTCTGCTGTGTATCAATCAGTCATTTAATTACCATACATAATACACGCTTAGTCGATCATGTCTCTTTAGATCCATGACTGACTCGGCAAAAGTCATCAATACTTATTTCCTAATTTATCTAAAACCGTAAATTGATTAGTGCGTTACTTAAGATTTTTTTCAAACCTTATAAAAGTACTTTCAATGCATTGAATCAAATTTAAAAAAATCAATATTGGAAATTTAGCTGATTATTAAATCAGACGTTGCATTCTTTGATCTGCCTCATTTTCCTTCCGTTCAACAAACGATATCCTGCAACAAACACTTTTAATGATTTTTTTTCCCTTAAAAATGCCGTATGACATGGAATAGGATAATTGGAAAAAATCATCTACAATGAAACGAAGAAAGTCAAGTTTTTATTAAAGGTTATTTTCAATTGATGAAAAATGTAAAAATCTAAGTAAAGAAAAATAATGCACAAGCTATTGTTTGCGTCATATGGCAGTAATTGTAAGTAAATTGATTCGCTAAAATAAGTAATCGAGTAATCGCTTAAATCGTCTGTTTATATGTGCCAATATTTTTTTTACTATTAATGGTCTTTCTTGATATTGAGCACTTTAATTATAAAGACAGCTTTCCTGAAAAGCGTTTTCTTCCAGAAATACCTAGCTTGATTTTTTATTTTTATTTTTTTTATTTTTGCGAAACACAGCCCTTGTTATTGTTGTTATATATATTAGTCTGATGCTAAAGTTCTCAGCACCACATGTTAAGGAAACTCTATGTGACTTTGTAATTTACTCAGCATGTGTAATCACTCGACGGTTGTTACCAGCCTTAGAGCAACGTTAAGGCCAATAAAATGGATTCCATATGATTAATGGAAGCAAAAATCGGTCATCGTTTAAATAATATTTATCTCTTTCTCTTTCTCTCTCTCTCTCTCTCTCTCTCTCTCTCTCTCTCTTTCTCCTTGATCGACATAGAAATGAGATCCTTTTTGAACAAGATGTTTACTGGTGACACGAAAACGAAAAAAACTTGTATACGAGACTGAATTCATCATCTGAGCCTAAACTGAATCTTCCGAGTAAAAGTTTTCTTCTATGTTTGGAAGAATTTTTCTTTCTTTTTTTTTTTTACGTGGCAGAACCTGAACAAACTGTTACTATGCAAGAAAGTATTGAAAAAAGCCTTGTTTGAATGTCATAGAGAACACAGAGAAGGCCTCACGTTTATATGTGCCATTATTTATTTATCTATTTATTTTTTACTATTAATGGTTTCTCTTGGTATTGAGCGTTTTAATAACGAAGACAACTTGACTGAAAAGCCTTTTTTTTCTCCAGAAATACTCTGCTTGACTCTATATTTACTATTGCAAGGATGTATTGAGAAAAAAAGCTTGTTTGAATGTCATATTGAAAGCGCAATGGGCACCTCGAAGTGGTGTAATGGTTAGCAAGCTTGTCTCGCTAGAATCATTACAGTTGTGTAGTGAGTTCGATCCTCACTTGGTGTTCATTACTTTCGGTCCTGTGCCACATGTAAGCTACACTTAGAAAATCACCATATTGAAAGCAGGAAAATCTTTTTAGATTCTGGGCAAGAAAATCAGTTATTTTTTGATTTTTTTTTTTTCCATCCTAAGGCCTGTCCTCTAGTTGAACTGCGATGCTGTAGAGGATCATGGGACTGAAATGGAATTTTCACACATCCAACTGCCTTTTTCATATTCCTTTTGTTTCAGTCAATCTGTGTCTAGTCAGTGGTTCGGACAAACTGAAGATATCGAAGAATCATACGAATTCATTGATTCCTCGTTCATGATCCAATACACGCTTTAGATGAAAGTGAATATAATGTAAGGAAATTCATTTGAGAATACAGTGATGATTAAATCATTTTTTTTTTTTTTAATCATATCACCCCAAGCAAGGCGGGAATGCCACTGATGAGCAGGGGGCTACGTAAGGGTAAAAAGAATGGAAAAGAGAAAGCCGGAAACCACATCCTAAACAGGAAACAAGGGATGAGCCTCTTCACCTGTTCAATAAATGTGGGTGGAGTGTGAACCGGGCGATAGTTTAGATCCGCAAAAGTCACTAGAATCCTTTTCTAAATTTATATCTACAAGTTATTTTTTTTATTTTGCGCATGCGCGTTATCTCTTTTATTTTGTATATATATATATATATATATATATATATATATATGAAGCCCTTTGTACAAGGTGGTACACTACCGGCCATAATTACTAGACAAACCTAGTTTTTTAAAAGAAATTATGTATTCATATTTTTAGTATTTATCGCCAAGTGGATAATTCTAAATGAAAATAGAATGATTCTTTTGTTATTATTAGTTTGGAAAATTTGACAAAGCAAGGAATCAAAGATGTACTCGTCCTAATCACCTTAAATTTTCTTTATTCTTTCACTGATGAAACTGCAATATAAGTAATTATCAAATATTTATAAATTCATGTTATTGTGCAGTATTAACAAAAAAATCATTCTATGTTCATTTACAATTATTCGCACTTATTATTAATAAATACTAAAAAATAGTATGAAATACATCATGTTTTTTTAAACACACGGGTAGCCTAATAATTATGGCCCAAACTTTAGCGTATTTGGAAAACAACTTGACTGTATTATCAGAAACCGTTTCTTCTTGTTCTTGTTCTTGTTCTTCTTCTTTGTGTGGTGTCTCTCCAAGGCGTAGACGATAATGGTCTTCCACATCTTTTTACCCCTAGTTGCTCTTCACATACTTTTTCTGTTACCCCACTCAAACTCCGGTCTGCCATATGGGCGTTCTATTCTTGGATGTTATACATCTTGTTGAGAAGCGTTTCTATTGTCCTATTAATTCACTTATTTTTATGCATTTCTCCTTTATTAGTCGTGCTCAATCTTTCCATTTCTGCACATTTGTTGTTGGACCATTCCTCTTTAGCCAGTCTCCATTTGCTCTTTATTTTCTTGTGTAATTTTCTGTATTCCCTCCCATTTCTTGGCATTGATTTTTTGTTTTCTTTGCATAATGTTGAGAGTCTCATTAGTTATCCACTAGTTTTTTCATCTACATCTATTTTCTTTTGGGACAATGTTGTTTGGTCCTGCGTGACTGTACAGGCTCATGCCGAATATTGGTGTAAAAGGTAGCTTCCAAGACACCGCGGTAACGTTTGTTTATGTATTTTATACTATTACTATTTTTGTCGATTCATTATGGCTGTTATCTAACCAGTAACAGTGTATAATGATTACCTTTATGACAACATGTGAGATTATTCATTTTTTCCGTTCAAAATATTTTTGTAATGAAAATGAATTAGTGCGTTTATGTACAAGCTTATGTTTGCCATTAGACATATTTTAAACCTTTTACCTGGTTTGGGGAGCATAATGATTATTTAGTTGAAACAACTGAATTTTTTTTTTTTAATCATATCACCTCGAGCAAGGCGGTAACGCCACTGACGTTCAGGGGGCTACGTAAGAGTGAAAAGATTTGAAAAGAGAAAGTCGGAAACCACTACTCCAATTGAAAAAAAAAAAAAAAAAAAAGAGAGAGAGAGAAAAGAAAAAAATAAGAGTAAAAGTTTGGAAAAGAGAAAGCCGGAAACCACATCCTAAACAGGAAACAAGGGATAAGCCTCTTCACCCGTTCAATAGACGTGGGTGGAGTGTAAACCAGGCGATAGTTTAGTCTATCTACTCCAATTAATTATATATATATATATATATATATATATATATATATATATATGTGTGTGTGTGTGTGTGTGTGTGCGTGCATTGGTCAAATTCCAGAAAATGTTTTAGGCACACAAATTTTCAGCACCTTCTTGCATATTCACAAAGTAAAAAGACAAACATTTAGTTATATTTCTAATTTCACTTTCTCTATACGCTGTCGTGCAATGGATATCGCCTTGAAATGAGAAATCGGAGTACAGTGTTCGAATTCCAGTTGAATTCATTGCATTCACTTACGCGCGAATATCCTTGGGAAAAGTATTAATCCAATTCTTCTCCCTGCAACTATGGGTTCAATCTCAGAACAGATTGAGTTTTATAGTCTTTGTTGGCAACTAATCTACCGCAGGAAGAAATTGCAACCTTCTTCGAGAAAATCTTCTGCACAGTCAGTCATGGATCGAAAGAAACATGATTTCCCGAGTATGTACCACATATGGCACATAACTGACTGACGTTTTAAGTCGTTGTTAATTCTTTGGTAACGAAACATTTAATGCTGTCAGAAATCTTCACCTTTTTTTTAATTAAAATACATAGAAATATATTTTTTATATATAAAATAAAACTTGTATAAAAGAAAATAGTCTATTTGTGAGACAGGTTTAGCTTATACTAGCAGTATAGCCCGGCGTTTCTCAGGTGTAATGAAAGCTTTAAAACTAATCCATGGTCTTGGAGCTCAGACTCTTTGGACGAAAGACTAAAAGACTAAAAGTCTTTCGTACCAACGTCCAAAGAGTCTGAGCTCCAAGACCATGGATTAGTTTTAAAGCTTTCATTACACCCGAGAAACGCCGGGCTATACTGCTAGTATAAGCTAAACCTGTCTCACAAATAGACTATTTTCTTAGTCTATTTCAATAGTTGTTTCCAGTTAAAGCGAAACCGTAGATTGAAAGAAAAATGAATGGATGTAAGTCAAATTTTGATTTCCTGGTATCGATATCAACTAAGGTTTTTTCGTCGTAAACTGAATTTTGAAGGCTAAATAAGTCCTCTGAGTAAATGGTATCATGGCTGAGACTAAGAAATACAAATTATACCTACTTAGAGCTAAACCTGAAACAAAAACTAAAATAAAAGGGCTGAAAAATACGGACATACAGACAGATAAACAGACACACACACAAACATCTTGCCTTTTATATATATATATATATATATATATATTATCGATTTTCTGCACTATTGTAAGAACTGCAGCCTTGAAACTTCTGAATATCGTTTCTTATGTCTTTGTCTATGAGTGTATCAAATTTGATTAAAATGGGACCACTCCTTCTATAACCCGATTTTTTCGATTATCGATTTTCGATGTTTATCGGGGGTACCTCGACACAAAATCTAGCTAAGAACACTCGCAGACGCTTATAGTACGACTGTAAATTTCAAGAAAATCGGTTCAGCCGTTTCGGAGTTTATAGGTAACGGACACACATACACATACACACAGACACACACACACACAGACAAAGTTCCATTTATAAATAAGTTTAGATAGATTTTCTTGGCGACAATTTAAAATGTCACCTTTTTTGCATAATACGACCTGCCTCTTTTTTGTTCGTGTTTCTTCGGGACTTAGAGGATCATGGCCTTCCACATCTTTCTGACTTTTTTAGCACTTAATAAGTTATGTTTCTTTGTCATTTCTCCCCAAAATGCTCTACTATCCATTTGCTCAAGTTCATCTTTCTTTCAATCTGTCCCTTTGTTTTTATATAATCATTTCACCCCAGGCAAGACAGAAATGCAACTGATGCACAGTGGGTTAGAATGAGAGAATAAAAAAAGTACAGGTGATGTCGAAGAAAAGATAAGAGATGGATGGGAATCAAGTCAGTAAAATATGGTAAATGAAGGAAACAAGCAAATGGAAGTGGGTTCCACAAACGGGAAGTGCGAGAAAAAAATCTATTAGAGTAGAAGAGACAGTTACAACTAACTATTTCGACGGTAAAAGGGTGGGGCCGTGATGCCAATCTAGTAGTAAGAGTAAAATAAATGAGGTCGGGGTATCGTCAGAGCAGTTGTCATGAAATACTTAGAGGGAAGTCACGTGTGATTAAAGGCGAGCTGTCAGGTCAGGATCGATTCTCCTTTGGATTTTGTTAAGATGAATAGTCCTGTGAGTACCAGGTTTTCCAAGACCTTCTTTCTCATTACGTGTCCCAGACATTTCAACTGCCTCTTCCTGATGTTAAGTATAAGTTTCCTTTTCGTTTCCATTTTCTGCAAAACCTTGTTGTTTACGTGTTCGGTCCTCAGCATCTTTCTGTAGAACAACATTTCAGTTGCTTCAAGTGTCTTCTTCATCTGGGATGACTGATATTACGTAACAGTCCATTACTATTTCCTTTTTTTCTTCAGAAAATATCTTAATACCCTGTTTAGCTTTTGGAATACATCGTTGTTTACTTTATTAATATCTTTTCAGACGCCAGTTTAGACTAACGCATTATTTTGCTGAAAATTCATTTTTTCTTTGACTTCAGATGAACTTTTCCTACGTATATCTGTGAAATGTACACTTTCTAAAATAATAGCTTATATTTATAGTGCATATACAGTACTGTGCGAAAGTATTAGGACAAGAACTATTTTATCTTTTATAAGGCATATTGACAGAAAATAAACAATTTAATTAAAGTAACTTCATTTCATTTACCCAAAAAATAGATGTGCGTTGTGGTGCAGTGGATATCGACTCGGAATGACAAGTCAGGGAGCAGAGATCGAATTCCAGTTAAATTCCTGGTATTCACTTACTCAAAAATACCCCTAGGCAAGGTATTAATCCGTCACTTTCCTCCAGTTATGGGTTAAACAATAGGACAGATTGGGTTCTATAGCCTTGGCTGGCAACGAAAATACCGCAGAAAACAATTGTGAGACAATCTTCTGTCCAGTCAGTCTTGTCTCTTTCGAGACATGATCGCCCAAGCGTGTATCACGTATGGCACTTAACTGACTGTCTCAACAAGAAAAAATTACTTGTTACAAATATACTTAGTATAGTAGTCTTTTGCTTTGATCACAGCCTTCATTCTGTCAGGCATTGACATCACAAGCTTCTTCAATGTATCTAATGGTATCTCCTGTCAAGCAGCTTGTATTTGTTCCCAAAGTGAGCCTTGCGAAGTAACATTAGATTTATCAATTTTTTTATCGAAAATATCCCACAGATGTTCAATAGAAAATAGGAAAAATTAAATATAACTTCTTTTTAATACATTTCCTTAACACCTAGTTTTAAATAATCAATATTTATTAGCAATTTACTTGACTCTTCACCCTGTATTTGAATTTCAGTGAGGTTTTTAGGAAAATCACCCCTGTTCTAATATTTTTGCACACTATGTGCTTTGTGGTGCATTGGATATCGGCTCGGAACGAGAAATCGGTGAGCCGAGTTCGAATTCCAGTTGAATTCATTGCATTTACTTACGCGCAAATACCCTTGGGAAAGGTATTAATCCGCCTATTCCTTCCAGTTATGGGTTAAATAACAGGAGAGATTGGGTTCTATAGCCTTGGTCGGCAACCAGTCTACAGCAGAAAGTAATGGCAACCTACTGCGGGATAATCTTCTGCCCAGTCAGTCATGTCTCTTTCAAGACATGATCGCCCAAGTGTGTATCACGTATGGCACTTAACTGACTGACTGACCGGTAGTGTGCAAGAGTGTTAGGAAAGGGGTGATTTTAAACTTTATTTTGATGCATCATAAAAGATAAAATAATTCTTGTCCTAATATTTTTGCACAGTACTGTATATATAGAGAAAAATGAGTTTAAACTGACGCCAGAAGGATAGCGAAATCTGAAGAAAAGTATATAACATTTCTTTCTGAATCACCATTTGTCCAAATCTTTGCATGATATTCCTTGTTCGCGCTCTTCTTGTAGAAGGCAACATTTCTCAGAAGACAATATAGCGCCATATTTATATTTAAGACCTGTGTATATGTGGGAGAGTGGAGGTGGTATTCTTTTGAAAGCAGCATCTCCTGAAGATATTCTCCCGCCGAGAAGCGGTTATGGACGCTACTTCAGTAATGAGCACCCTGGAACTACGATTGGCTGGGGATTGGGGGAGAGCTGCGATTATTACAGATAATGCAAATTGCGTGTAGAGGTGGATATAAAGTACAATCAGCCTTCCATCAACATTTAGCCACAAGCTAGCTTTTTCCATCACGTGGCTCTCGTCGAATGGCGGGTAAAGATTATGCGGATTTGTTCGTTTCTTATCTGCAATCTTGATGTCCATTTCCTATTGTTACCAACATTCTCCTTCGACTCACCGGTCAACTTTTTCCGCTTTCCTATCCAATTCTGTCTTCGGCTTATCATGATGGTAATCGGCATCTCGTTCTTCGAAGAGTAGACGGATTCTTTCTGGCAGAAAACATTTCATCATGTTGCGTCCCAAATCTTTTGTCATTCCATTTATGGTGGATAGTTATTTTATTTACCAATTCCTCGGCGTTGAATGGGGAAAACGTTGTAAGTTAAAGGATCGAGTTTATTAGGATTGCAACGTAGAAGCAATGAAAGTGAAAAAATGGTATGATATGAAGGAATACAATTCAGAAAGGATAACATACAGGAATCTTTGAAGCTAACTCTCTCTCTCTCTCTCTCTCGGTCACACACACACACACACACACACACACACACACACTCATATATATATATATATATATATATATATATAATAACTATAGCAACAACAATACCAATAGTAACAGAACTAACTAACTCTGCCGAAACTAGTATTAATTAAGCTATAATTTAAATCGTCTTGTACAACCCACCGAGAACGAACTCGGAGGGAAAAGAAGGGGAAGTAAAAAAGAAACAAACGAAGTACATGAACAAAAAGTCAAGCACTCGTAAGAAAGAAAAAAAACCGAAGACGAAAACCTTAACACTAAAGCGCTCAATACGAAAGTAGAGCAAACAAAGACAGAACATCTAAGCAAGAGAGAACAACCTACCACGGTTTCGACCAAAACAGCTCGTCAGGGAAATTGGCTTCCCTGACGAGCCGTTGGGCGAAACAGTGGTTGTTGGCTATTGCTTAGATTTTCTGTCTTTATATATATATATATATATATATATATATACGAAATTTTATGAAATACGTTACGAACTGGATTAACTCCGACATATTTTTTATTTATTTGTTTATTAAATATCCATTAGAAATAATGTTTAAACCACTAAATTATATATTTATATTTCGGTCTCTCACGCGGAGGGACATCATAGAACTGCATTACAAATTTACGAACTGCATCTGCTATGCGGTGACTGTTACCGTCGCATAGCAATGTCTTAAGTCAACACAAGATACTATCATCTTTGATGGTAGATGTCTTTATGTTAACGTCCCTGTAACTTTTCTGAAGATGGCTCATGTGAAACGAAAGCTTAGAACCAGCATAATAAAAAATATATATCCAAATGTTGGACAATTTTTGTCTCTGTTTTCACCTGAAATTAAAGCCAAAATACGATGTTTAGAACGGCTCATGATTAAACATAATAGATACTCATTGTTAGTTATATTGAACAATATATGTTTAGAAAATGATCTTCTGCCTCGATACATTATATATATATATATATATATAAGTCAATAAACACACCCAGTGTGATTACTGAGTGTCCAAGAATATGAGTATAAGCATATCCGATCTGGTACTCCTGTTATTTATCTCGAGTTTCTTGACAAGATCCAAATGGTATGTAAAATTATCGAGCTGAATTTGACATCCAAACTTCGGTGATTTTCTCACCGAAGTGATGTGATTTCTCTCTGACACTGCAAATATTTTCATGGCAACAACTCTGACGAGTTTTCTTTTTTTTTTTTCTTTTTTTTTTTTTTTTGCTGGTGCACCGGCTATATGAATTTCGGTAAACAGGATGTGCGTTGTGGTGCAGTTGATATCAGCTCGGAGCGAGAAACCGGGGAGCCGAGTTCAAATTACAGTTGAATCCCTTGTATTCACTTACGCACAAATACCCTTGGGAAAGGTATTAATCCGTCTCTTCCCCCCAGTCATGGGTTAAATAGCAGGACAGATTGGATTCTATAGCCTTGGCTGGCAACCAATCTACCGCAGAAAGCAATGGCAACCTACTGCGGGATAATCTTCTGCTCAGTCAATCATGTCTCGAAAGAGACATGATCACCCAAGCGTGTATCACGTATGACACTTAACTGACTGACTGACTAGGTAGGCATCAAGTTCCTACCTGTTTCCTGTTGAAATAGTTAAATATAATCGTCTCTTCTCCCCCAACAGTTTCTTTTCACGCACTTCTCAACTGTGGGACTACCTCTCGTTTACTTGCTTCTTTACATGCAACTTCAATCGCCGTCATCTATTTTCTTTACCCATCTCTTATCCACATTACTCCAGTCCTTTCTACATCACCCCGTATATCTCGTTCTTTGCCTTAATCTCTATCTTCACAACTGTCTTCACACCTGTTCCCATCCTTCTCTTGCCATTTCTCTGACACCCCCTGTAACTGGTTCGACTTTCTCTTCACTCTCCTCCTAAACCTTTACTCTTATGTAGCCCTGTGCGCACCAGTGGCGGTATCGCCTTGCTTGAGGTGAAACTTTAAAAAATCCTGTTCATCTTTTTCCTTTACTTCAATCCTCCGTATACATTGTCTTTTCTCTCCCTTTCACTCCCGGTACCCCTTTCCCCTGTGCACTAGTAACATTCCAGCCTTGCTTGAGGTGAATTAAAAAACAAAAACAGAGTAAAATTCATTAGCACAGTTGCCATGAAAATATTTATAGAAAAGGTACGAGGAAGCTACATTAGAGAGATGGGGAAGCTGAGATAATATTGAAGATTCTTCCTTATATTTTATCGATAATTTCTAAATACACTGCGAAAGTACCAGACCATATGTAGGAGCATTATTCTAGCGAGACAATCTAGAATACCCCGTAAATAAAATGTGGCACGTGTCCGAATGTGTGAAACTGTTAGCATAGAAATTTCGGTTACGTCTTGGAATTTAAATTATAAAACACGAGACCTTTCCGCCAATCTAGTACTGCGCTTAAATTCGTAGAGTCTATGTGCCAAAGAGAAAAGGTCATTAGAAAACTTGCCATTAAAATATTTAAAAAAAAAAAAAAGCACAGTGGCAAAGTGAGTAAAATCGAAGTGACAGGTCAGAACTGATAAAATTGCTGATTTTTATCAAGCATCTTGAAATACAGAGCAAAAGTACGACGCCAGTAATATTCAATGCATGGTAGTCTTACATCAGAGAGATTGTTGCGAGGAAATGATATGACATAGTGAATAAATATTTCATAATATATATATATATATATATATATATATATGTGTGAATTAAGAAATGTACATATGGGAATACACACATGCATAAAAATGTTATTCAGGTGTTAATAAAACAGTGTCCATGTAAGATAAACAGAGCTATTATATTATAATTATGAATTAGGGCCGTTTGATTTCATCTCCCTGCATTTTAATATATATTTTTTAATTTAAATTTTTTATCGCCATGTCAATTTGAATTTTAATCTGGATGAATTAAAAAATAGTAATCTAACATTATAAGATTTAACTCCCATGAATATCGAGTAGAAATTAAATTCAAACCTATTAAACGGTCAGTTTGAAATATTCACCTGATGATTGCGTAATGCATGAAACTTCGAGTCGTGCCATTGGCGTACTATAATATGTATGTTTACTCTTGTTCTTTTCCCATCACCCCGCGTATCATGTTCTTTTCTTTTCTCACTCTACCCTCCCAACTGTCCTCACACTGGTATTCCTATCCCTCTCTTGCCATTTCTCAGACACCCACTGTAACTGGTTCGCCTTTCTCTTCGCTCTCCTCCTGCCTTAACTTTCACTCTTCAGTGGCGGTACTGCCTTGCTTGGGGGTGAAATGATTGAAATTCAATTTATACTGCAACACGGAAATTTGTTTCGAGATTAAAGCTTTTATCTCGTTATCAGGCAATGTTCATTTACTTTGATGAAAACCATTTACATTTGAATGCAGAAAACAATACGTTTACTTATTAAAGAGTTAATAGGGAGGGGGAAGACAGAAAATTTCAATTATAAAGCGTGTTTATTTTAACTATTCAGAATAAAGGTCGACTTTGAAAATTTAAAACATAGGTTAGATGTTAGGGGATGTGGTGTGTTCATAGATGTCTGATGAAAACCGTCATATTTTCGGTTAGACCGCTTTCTTCCGACATATATATATATATATTAATTGATTAATACTTAGTTTTTGGTTCTAATAGGGTTAGACCAGTGCACATTTGTATTAAAAATTGTTCGATACAATCATATTGTAGAACGTTTGAATATTTTTTATTTTTAAACAAGTTTCTGCTATGAGTTGTGTCTTCAGGCAATTTTAAATAACTGATTTTACCTTTTTTTTTTTTTTTTAGGTAAAATCAGTTATTAAAAATCGCCTGAAGACACCACTCATGGTAGAGACCTGGGTAGTGAAATAACTCGTTTAAAAATGGAATATATATATATATATAATAGAATAAGAAACAAATGAGAAACGTTTATATATCTAATATATTTTGCCTTTATTAAAGCTTCATTATTATTGAAGAAAAGCAAGACGCTCATGTATTCATCATGTTAACCGAAATGTCACATTACATAATATTATTTAGCATCCTCGAAAATTGAAAAATGTAAACAAGAGCTATCAAGCAAAAACTACCCAGTCAGCATGATATCATGAGAACCAAATAGGTACTTTTCTATATTTCTGAGATGAGGTAGTATTCACAGTAATTAATTCGGACTATTGTTCTCATCTTTGTTCGGTTCAAAATTCCTAGCACCTGAAGAAGGCCAGAGCCTACAAGATCCGAAACGTCGTACAAATTGCAACAAAGATGAGGACAATAGTTCGAATAATATAAATACTTCGAACAGGTACGTCGATTCGCAAAATGAATAAAAGGAGACTTTCACAATAGGGACATGACTGGTAGGTTTCAAATAAATCCTCTCGGTGTGTGTGTGTGTGTGTGTGTGTGTGTGTGTGTGTGTGTGTGTGTGTGTGTGTGTGTGTGTGTGAATACAAACTTTTGTTAATTATTTTTAAATGTATTACGGGCCATTTTCTGGGAGCATTCACATGCATTTTCTGTTATCGTCGCGGCTTTATTTATTTTACCTTTGTTTCTCTTGTGTGAACGTGCATCAGTCTTTTCCTAGCTTTTCGTCACTCCAAATGCATCGTTGCATTAAGCTCTCCAGTCAACGAATGGTCACCGCCGACCGCCGTGCCTCTATGTTTACATATTAAACTTGATTCTACATATGTTTTAAATGAAGCTGCACATGCAAAAGATAAATTTCAATCAGCGAACCCCACTCCCAGGCGTCAAAGCAAATTCATGTTGGCCTTGTGTCAGATTTAGGGTTAGGAAATTTTCTCATGTCCCCAAGAAAACGAAAAATGAAAAATGAACATACATTTCGTACTGTGCGGTTTTCCCTGAACATAGAGAGAGGGAGAGAGAGAGAGAGAGAGGGAGGGAGAGAGAGAGAGGGAAAAGGGAGAGAGAGAGAGAGAGGGAGAGAGAGAGGGAGGGAAAAAGGGAGAGAGTGAGAGAGAGAATGAAAGAAAACTACATCCTCATGTTTACGTTTGAAAGCGCTCACGTCGATGTACCTAGATTCAGTAATATGTTTTTCACTGCACCCGAGCACACATCCAAAAATACTAACAAACGCATACATAATACTGAAAATTTCCGGATGAATTCAAGTTGTAACCTGGCCGCCCATCTTATGCATCAACGTTATAATTCTGCAAATTCTGTGCATTGAACGTTCGTATCACGTGAACGCTCAATGTATCGTCTGTTTTGTTTTGTTTTGTTTTTTCCCTTCTTGGAAAATGATGCTGTTGCGTTCAAAGACCCCGGCGGTAAGAAAATGAAAAAAAAAAAAAATTGTAAAAAGAATTATGCCCACGATTGTAGCATGTTTTCTTCTTGAAAAGATCTCGATTTGTTTTAAGGGTGTTTATGAAAACTACCCATAAACCAAATAAAAGAGAGGAGCTAAATAACCATAAAATGAAATTAAATCAGAAAATTGATACAGGAAGAGAAAGAAAAAAAAGAAAGAGAATAAAACAAAGAAAAGAACACAGAAAATATAAGTGAATGACGAAAGCAAAGTAAAGAGAGTGAGAGTAAACAGATCGGAAGGAAGATAGATGAAAAGAACGGAATAGAACGGAAGAAAGAAAATGGAATGAATGAATGAAGAGAACGGAATAAATAGAAAGGAATGAATAGAATAGAATGAATAGAACGGGATGAATGAAAATAAGGAAATGAATAGAACAGAATGAATGAAGAGAACGGAATAAATAGAAAGGAATAAATAGAATAGAATGAATAGAACGGGATGAATGAAAATAAGGAAATGAATAGAACAGAATGAATGAAGAGAACGGAATAAATAGAAAGGAATGAATAGAATAGAATGAATAGAACGGGATGAATGAAAATAAGGAAATGAATAGAACAGGATGAATGAAGAGAACGGAATAAATAGAAAGGAATGAATAGAATAGAATGAATAGAACGGGATGAATGAAAATAAGGAAATGAATAGAACAGAATGAATGAAGAGAACGGAATAAATAGAAAGGAATGAATAGAATAGAATGAATAGAACGCAATGAATGAAAATAACGAAATGAATAAAACGGAATAGAAAGGTATAGTGAAGTGAATAGATTTTTTCTTTCTATAACCTTGTGAAATAAATTGGGGTTTCCCAGACGCATTTTAGGGTATATATATATATATATATATATATATATATATATATATGTGTGTGTGTGGAGAGAGAGAGAGAGAGAGAGAGAGAGAGAGAGAGAGAGAGAGAGAGATAGATTAAAACACCTTAAAAACAACATAGTTACAAATATGTAAACAGAAAAATATATCAAAACATGGAAACAAATATTAAAACTTCGGAACAATGAAAGTTACACGGCAACGTTTTATTTTTCCTGTTCATTCAAACACGCATGCGTGTACGCATGCTTGCGTGAACTCGATCCAGAATGAGAACTAAGTGCATCCATGCACTTAACAATCAGTAGGCTATGAAAAATGACATTGGCCCTGAAAAAAGAATAAAAATGGATTTATACTAAGCCCCAACCGAATGTATTCCAAGAATGTTGCTTTCATATGTTAAATGTAGCGTCATAATATCCCCCTATCTTATCATAATCAGATCTCTGTTTGAATCTGGGGAACTGGTGTTTCAGAACACTAATAATTACATTTGTTACAAGATCATCTCTAGCAGAATGTGTACGAGAGAAACAAGCAATTGCATTGCTAATCTATTTGAGTCCATAAAGGCAGCGACTCAGAGTCTTAAACAAATAAAAATAAAACGAGGAGTTAAAACAAATATAAAATAAAGAGTTACAATTGCAACAGGCTATTTTCATATTATATTATCTTTTAACAGCATGTCCCTTCAGGATATAGGCGATCATAACTCTCAATAGATTGCTTTTTTTTACTATCTGTCAATTGATTCTTGGAAAAATAATTATATTGTTTTCTCATTGCCATGGTTTGGAGTTAAACGTTAGAAAACTTAGTCTACACTGCTACTTAACTGACAGAATGATGAAATTCTCTCTCTCTTTCTCTTTCTTTCTCTCTCTCTCACACACACACGCACACACACACACACACACACACACACACACACACACACACACATATATATATATATATATATATATATATATATATATATATTGTAATTTTGTTATTACAACGTCTTATATATCCCTACACAAAAATTTTCATGTTTCAGAACAATACTGTTCTTCTTCAGGTGATATGTTAAAATAAATGGCGAATATGGTTTATTTAGAAATATAAGATGAATTCATGGTTATTAAGCTCTACTTTATATTGAGAACTCTTTATAAAAATGAATGAATAAACAGTTTATTTTTATGTATCTGTTCTTTCACTTCCTTATAATATTATATATATATATATATATATATATATATATATATTCACGCGTCCCTCAGAGCAGAGGGATCTACCGTTAACATATATATAATTCTTGGCAAAGTGTTCGAGGCTGTTGTCAATGATAAAGTGGTTCACCATCTCACCTCCTAAAACGTATTTTCTGACAAGTGGTATGGCTTCCACTTCACCAGGTCTACCACTGATGTGCTAACAGCCATCACTGAATATATATACCAGGCTCTTAATAAGAATGGCATGCTGGCCTTCTCTGCAAGCTACAGGGCTAATGGAAGCACTATATTGAATCCGTAGCAAAATCTACTGCTAAGAAGATTGGGTCACTATGTCGATCCAGGATGTTTTTTCCACCTGAATCCATCCTGCATATATACAAGTCAACCATCCGTCCGTGCATGGAGTACTGCTGCCATTTATGGTCAGGTGCCCCTGCCGTTCTCCTCAGTGTTCTTGACAAGCTCCAAAGGAGAGTCTGTAATGTGATAGTTACTGATCTGGCGACTCGACTGCAGCCACTTTCCCATCGTCGAAATGTGGCCTCCCTCTGTCTCTTCTATAAATACTTTCATGGCTTCTGCTCGGATGAGCTTAAGTCACTGATGCCTCCTCAACAGGTGTTTACCGGTGCAACCAGACTGGCAACTGGGTCCCACCCATTCACAGTCAGGTTAGCCAAATACAGACGACAATTCTACTCCTGCAGCTTCCTCTCTCGCACTTCCCGCCTGTGGAACTCACTCCCGTATTCTTGCTTTCCTGACGGCTACGACCTTCAGAAATTTAAAAGCAAAGTTAATACTCACCTACTAACCACTGGCCTCTAGCTCTCTCCCCTCCCCTGTATAATCTTCACTTTCTCTCCGCCCATGTATCTGTCATTGCACCTGCTTTCTCAGCTTTCTATTGTTCCTTTCTAACTAGCTTGTACTCCTCACTCTTTTCTAATTAATCTTTCTACATTTATGTAACCCCCTGCACATCAGTGGCGTTTCTGCCTTGCTCGGGATGAAATGATAAAAAAAAAAATAACTGGAGGTTTGTTCGATTTAACCCATTCGTTCGTATCAAATCGCGTAATGAAGATCGAATTAAATGGCATACATTTAAATCCTATCATACGAACGCGGGTGTCCTTCAAGGATCTATCCTACATCTTACATTTCTTGATCTTCATCAATGATCTTCCTGATTTAATCAGTTCGCAAGTAGGCATCTATGCAGATGACACCAGAATTAACTTCCGCCTCAGTAAGAAATCTGCTAAGGTTGACTAAGCAAACCTTGCTGCGGCTCTTGGAAAATTGACCCCTAATCTGCGGACTGAAGTAAGAAATGGCTCGTAAATTCTACTAATTAAATACTCTTGCGATACCTCTCCAGGTGCTCCTGCTATACATCTCGCGGTTCTCAATGAAATCAAAAAGAGGATCTACAATGTAATCGATACTGATTTAGTAGCTCGATTTCAGTCAATTTCTTGCTTCACTCTGTCTTTTGTACAAATATTTTGATGACTTCTGCTTTGACTAATTTACTCGTGCTACTAGATTGGCAACTAGGTCTCACCTTTTTACCTCTTCCCGCCTGTGAAAATCCCTTCCATATACTTGCTTCTCTGATAACTCTAAATTTTAAGGGAAACATTAATTGACATCTTTTATCTCCATTCTAATCTTTCTCTTATTCTTTTTACGACACTCCCTGTACATTGTTCTTCGTTTTTCCTCTCTCCTCTCACTGTGACCCCATACACACCAGTGGTGGTACTGTATTGATTGGGGTGAAACGATTATATATATATATATATATATATATATATATATATATATAGAGAGAGAGAGAGAGAGAGAGAGAGAACTGACAAGAACTATTTTATCTTTAATGAAGAATATTGACGTAAAATAAACAATTTAATTATAGTAATTTTATTTGATTTACTCAACAAATGCTTTAACAAGAAAATACTTGCGACAAAATAAATTTAATATTTAAAAAGCCTTTTGCTTTGATCACAGCCTTCATTCTGTCAGACATTGTCATCACAAGCTTCTTCAATGTATCTAATGGTATCTGTAAAAATTATTTTTCTGTATTTCAACCGAATAATAATAAATTTTAATATTTTATTGTAAAATATTTTTTGGGTTGAAATTTGGTCAACTATAAGGGATTTTTTTTGTTTTTCTAAAACTCCTTATTTTAATATGAGCGTGTTTTTGGTATTATTGTAAAAAAAAGCCTTATTTGAAAAATTCCTTATATGGGAAAATGGGCGTTTCTTTGATGCACCTTTGGTAATGAACGCTAACGTGAACATCTGCTCTGTTGGCGTTAAGAAATTGTCGTCTGCAAGAGTTTTCGTATTGAGCAAAGTCAGTCAGTCAGTTAAGTGCCATTCGTGATACACGCTTGGGAGATCATGTCTCGAAAGAGACATGACTGACTGGGCAGAAGATTATCCTGCAGTAGGTTGCCATTGCTTTCTGCGGTAGACTGGTTGCCGACCAAGGCTATAGAACCCAATCTGTCCTGCTATTTAACCCATAACTGGAAGGAATAGACGGATTAATACCTTTCCCAAGGGTATTTGCGCGTAAGTGAATACAATGGATTCAACTGGAATTCGAACTCGGCTCCCCGGTTTCTCGTTCCGAGCCGATATCCACTGTACCACAGCGCACATAAAAGTAGTCAAGTTAAATCAGAATTTCTTGGTCGGTTCCAACTGTTTTCTCCGGTTTCATTCCAAATGAAATCGTTTGTGGTACAATGGATATCGGCTCGGAACGAGAAACCGGGGAGCCGAGTTCGAGTTCCAGTTCCAGTTGAATCCATTGTATTCACTTACGCGCAAATACCCTTGGGAAAAGTAATCCATTTATTCCTTCCAGTTATGGGTTAAATAGCAGGACATATTGGTTTCTATAGCCTTGGTCGGCAACCAGTCTACCGCAGAAAGCAATGGCAACCTACTGCGGGATAATCTTCTGCCCAGTCAGTCATGTCTCTTTCAAGACATGATCGCCCAAAGGTGTATCACGTATGGCACTTAACTGACTGAATTGAATTAGCAACTTAGATGATTAGAGGAAAATTTGGTATCTATTAAAATGGATATTCCATAGCCTCTTATAATATTTTTTATATTAATTACGAGAATGTTCTGAGCGTAATAAACTAAATACGTAATCGGATTTTCTCCGCTTCATTTCAAATGAAAGTGTAATTATTTCAGTAGTAATATTTTTTTGCTACTTCTATGAATGGAGTAGAAATATTACGTTTTCTCAAAGCTACATTCGTATTTTACATATTAACTGCGCTATGTAATTTATTCAAGTTAAAATTATAGTTTTAATAAGTTGAATGTAAATGGCTTTTGACTTTTAGCCTAAATAAAGTCTTTCAAATATAATAGGGTGAAAAAAAATATAACTTTATTGTTATTTACATTTCGCGTAAATAATTTTACATAAATTTATAAATTTAGAACAAACATCAGTAAATGTTTGTTCTATGAGTAATATAATATAACTCAAATAATTATTGAGTTTTTTAAAATAAAAATATTGTCTTTTAATAATAAAAAAAGACAATTTAAAAATATTACGTTAGTAAATTAACGTAGATAAAAATTATTATCAGCTGTAATACATCCAGTTAAAGGGGTATAACTTATATCGTTCTCAAGTTTGATTATTAATAACTATAAATTTTTCCCTTTTTTATTTTATTTATTTTAAAATCTGTTAATTGCTCGCCTCTCGCATATAGGACAATTTATGCAAATTATTGTTCCTTTTAATATTGAATAAACTTTGTGTTTTGAATTGGACTCTTGGAATTTATAATTCTTATTTGGTAACAGAGATTTAAAATTCTTAATTTACTACAGAATATAAAAGTAAGTTCAACCCTATTTCTATTTCTTTTCTTATTTCTTGTTTTTTTTCTTTCATATCTCCTGTCAAGCAGCTTGTATTCGTTTCTAAAGTGTGTCTTGCGAAGTAACATTCTTCTCTTCTTCTATGTGCCCTGTCCCTTTAGGACGTAGGCGATCATGGCTTTCCACGTCCCCTTATCACTGGTTGCTCTTAGCACGCCTTCTCTTGTTACACCATGCAACCCTCGTTCCATCATCCACCTGTTTAGGTCCTTCAAATATGTTATCCGTTGCTTTCCGCTGTCTCTTTTTCCCTGTATCTGGCCTGTTAGTATCAGGTTCTCCAAGCCCTCCTTCCTCATTGCGTGTCCCAGCTGTCTCTTCCTGATGCTCAGTATTAATTTTGATTTTTCCAAAATATCCCATAGATATTCAGTAGAGTAGTTTCAAAATAACTTATTCAATAGGAAATAGGAAAAATTAAATATAACTTCTTTTTAATACATTTCTTTTATATCTACTTTTAAATAATCAATATTTATCAGCAATTTACTTGGCTTTTCACCCTGTATTTGAATTTCAGTGGGTTTTTTAGGAAAATCACCCCTTTGTCCTAATACCTTTGCACACTAACGGTAGTGTGCAAAAGTGTTAGGACAGGTGTGATATTAAACTTTATTTTGATGCTTCTTAAAAGATAAAATAGTTCTTGTACTAATACTTTTGCACAGTACTGTATATATATATATATATATATATATATGTTGTACACTTACCTGTATACAGGAATGGAATGTTCCTATTCTCTTAAATATATGGACACTGTTGGCGTAGTACAGTAGAGCAAATATACTGACTACCAGTTCACTGTGAATGTATCTACTTTCCACAGCTTGTTGATATACTATTATTCCTAACCTCCATTTTGATGATTACTCACGCTGTAACCTTTTAGGATTACAACAATATATATATATATATATATTACTTAAACGTTAGGCAATTGGAGTAGATAGACTAAACTATCGCCCGGTTCACACTCCACCCACGTCTATTGAACAGGTGAAGAGGCTCATCCCTTGTTTCCTGTTTAGGATGTGGTTTCCGGTTTTTCTCTTTTCCAATCTTTTCACTCTTTTTTTCATTTTATTTTTTTTTTCAATTGGAGTAGATAGACTAAACTATCGCCCGGTTCACACTCCACCCATGTCTATTGAACAGGTGAAGAGGCTCATCCCTTGTTTCCTGTTTAGGATGCGGTTTCCGGCTTTCTCTTTTCCATTCTTTTTACCCTTACGTAGCCCCCTGTGCATCAGTGGCGTTATCGCCTTGCTTGGGGTGATATGATTAAAAAAAAAAAAAAAAAAGTTTGTACAAACCTCCATTTTTTAGTCCGAGGCCTTCAATAACAAATTCGGGAGTTCTTTTTTTTATTCTGAACGATCAGAGCAAGTTTTCCCAGCTGTCGTAACTTTCTAATTATAATTAGACTTATTAATATCTTTCAGTTTGAAATGTCCTTATGGCAGCTTGCGGTGCAAATGCCAAGTAGTGCAGCGTGTTGTTTCAAAATTTCTGGCGGACTGATTTTACTTTTTACACTCGGTGCCCAACTAACTACTGTGTAATCGACAAAATCAAAACCAAGCAAGGCGCATGAACGAATTCAAAACTATAAAATGGCGACAATTTATCTATCGCACCCTGTAGAAGGATACATTCATCATTACAAGTGGTTCCAAAATATTGATAAGTACTTAATGGCTGCCAGTGAAGGCATTAGAATGATGACCTAGAGAATATCGTAACGCAATCAGCATATTTGTATATCAACAATGATGTGGAACACATGATTCTGTAACCCTTTTCCCTTTTCACATTTTTACATCTGTTCATTCTTTACTTTACATCTTTACATCTTTACATCTGTTCATTCTTTACTTTACCTGCCTCAACCATCAATTATCGTAATTTAACACACAATTGATTTATTTTCAAAATACCTCAGGTCCAATCCAAAGCATATCTTTCTTTTATTTTGTTTTCTAACTTTCTGTGTGTTTTATATAATTTTCGTTTTGTGTCTATTTGTCTTTCTTTCTGTTCTTTAGCCACCCACTATTTTTCTTCCCTGTTTCTATCCTCATCGTTTTCTCTTCAAAATTTTCTTTTTTTTTTTTTTTGTTTGGGGCGGGAAATAGCGTTTCGAGAATTTTCCGAAGTAATATTTAACGGTTGGTTCACAGCAAATGATGGTTTGTTGGCGCGCATTAAATGAGGTACCGGCATGCTTACAACATGACTTCCGACAGTGATAAAAG
>JBBBDQ010001589.1:1972500-2022500 GCA_037127315.1 Ascarosepion bandense
TGACTGTCTGCCTCAGTGTAGGTGCTCATCTCCCCACGTTAAAAACCAACCTTGTGTCACAATATGCTTCAGTGGGTGGGGTTAGGGTAAATAACCGACGTTTAGATCCAGATCAAATTGTAGTATTTGTTCTCATCATCTTAATCAGATTTCTCTCTCTCTCTCTCTCTCTCTCTCTCTCCCAATTCTATCTTTCCTTATTTCTTTCTTTTATTTTCTCACTGTCGCTTCCTCTCTTTTCAATGAAATGGTTCACTATTTATGAGGCATCGTCAGGGTTAGGGTTAGGGTTATGAGGCATTGTCAGGGAGTAACGGTCGCATGAATTAACGAACAGAGTTACAAACAGAATAATAATAATAATATTTACGATTATCTTTTGAAATGAAAAGTAAGCATTTAAAACTTGGCTATATATTTGCTTTACAAGCAGGTTGCGAATAAACTCAGTCAATTATATTACGAATAGTTCTACACAGTGTGGGGGCAAAAACGTCACGATATCATCGACATACGTGTACTCGACCGTGCAAAAGTATTTAAGCGTAAAAAATTAATTTCCTGTCTATTTTCAGCAATAATTGCTTCGTTATGTTTTCTGTTGTCGTTGTGCAGCAATTAAGCTGTTTTTCTTTCATGGGCTGTTTACAGGACATACGCGGTCATGACTCTTCACAGCTTCTTATAAAACTTTTTACCCTTGCTACCCCTTCCAGTCCCTATTCTGTTATCTATTTGCAAAAACAAAACAAAAAAAAACGTTTGGTAGGTTACTCGATTTTTCCTTCTGCTTCTCTTACTTTTACTGTCCTGTGAGTGTTAAATTCTGCAACTCCTCTTTCCTCATTATACAAGAAATTTCGGTTGTCTCTTTTTGATACGAAGTATAAGTGTCCTTTTTTTTAAAACGTACTTGTTCCCCGCATGATCCATCCATTGCCTCTTAAGTATTTGTTGGTAGCATAATCAATATATATTTTACAGACCGAGTTTTCATTGACGCATAACCTTATAATATAATAGAATTAGTAGTTAGTATCATTCCAATGTTTGCTATATAGCCATAGGAAAGCATGTAAAGATATGGTATATAAATTATTAGTAAACTTAACAAATTGAAACTTTGTGGCGTAATGGATATCGGCTCGGAATAAGAAACTGGAGAGCCTAGTTCGAATTCCAGTTGAATTTGTGGCATTCACTTACGCGCAAATAACCTTGGGAAAGGCATTAATCCTCCAGTTACGGGTTAAATAGCAGAAGTGATTGGGTTCCACAACCTTGGTTAGCAAGCAGTCTACCGCAGATAGAAATGGCAACTCACTGCGGGAAAATCTTCTGCCTAGTCAGTCATGGATCGAAAGAGACATGATCGCTCGAGCGTGTATCACG
This sequence comes from Ascarosepion bandense, assembly GCA_037127315.1. Lineage (NCBI taxonomy): Eukaryota > Metazoa > Mollusca > Cephalopoda > Sepiida > Sepiidae > Ascarosepion > Ascarosepion bandense. Next base: position 1,973,893 of record JBBBDQ010001589.1, read on the forward strand.
TATTGCACTTAACTGACTGATATGGATAAATGAACTGAATAACAGGACAAATTGGGCTCTATGATCTTGGATGGTAACCAGTCTACCGTAGAAAGAAATGGCAACATACTGCAGGAAAATCTTCTACATAGTCAGTCATGGATCGAAAGAGACATGATCACCCAAGCGTGTATCACGTATGGCAATTAACTGACATAATTCAAAAATTAACTGAACTCAATTTTGATCAAAGATACTTGAAAAAAGTATTCGCTTGGAACTTTTAGAAAATATTAAATGTTTCGTGTGAAGTAGGTAATCATGGCTCTCTACAACTTCCTAACTTTTGAAGCTCTTAATAAGGTTTCTCTTTTCGAAATTTCTCCCGACCCTTGTTCAGCCTTGAATTTACACAAGCTCAGGTACTTTGCCTGAATTCAACATTTGTACTGTTAGTGTCAAATTCGCCAGACACTCTGTCCTTATTATGCATCCTAGAACTTTAACTGACTCTTTCTAATTCTCTGTATGATAGTCATTTTCGTCTCCATTTTGCTTAAAACTTCCTCGTTGCTTATATGTTCCGTTCATAGCATTCTCAGCATGGACCAAGCGAATCTCTCTGAAAGCAATACATTGCGCCTCCTCGGCCTTATACTATCTCAAGTAGAATCATTGAAGCAATAGCTAAATCCACTGCTAGAAAGGTTGGGTCACTGTGTTGGGCCAAGAAGTTTTTTCTACCTGAATCCATCTTGCACGTATGCAAATCAACCATCCGACCGTGCATAGAATACTGTTGTCATATCTGGTCAGGCGCCCCTACTGTTCATCTCAGTGTTCTCGACAGGCTCCAATGGAGAATCTGTAATGTGATCGGTCCAGACCTGGCAATACGACTCCAGCCACTTTCTCACCGGCGGAATGTGGCTTCCCTCTGTCTCTTAGGTTACTGGTGCCCGCTCCACAAGAATTTATTCGTGCAAGCAGATTGACAACAAGGTCCCACCCTTTTACAGTTAAATCAACCAAATGCAGCCGACAATTCTACTCCACAGCTTCTTTTCTCACGCTTTCAGTCTGTGGAACTTCCTTCCGTATACTTGCTTTCCTAACGGAAACAACCTCCAGGAATTTAAATGCAATGTCAATTCCCATATCTTATCCACCTGACTCCAGTTCTTTTTTACATCATCCCGTATATCTTGTTCTTCTCCTTTCTCTCCACCTTCGCAAATGTCTTCACACCTGTGTTCCCATCCTTCTCTTGCCCTTTCTCTGGCATCCCCTGTAACTGGTTTGTCTTTCTCTTCACTGTCCTCCTGCCTAAACTTTTATTCTTATGTAGCCCCCTGCTATCAGTGGTGGTACCGCCTTGTTTGGGGTGAAACGATTTAAAAAAAAACTTTCTGCAGGACCGTATCTCTGTTGTCTCATATCACCGCTCCATTTCTGAGGAAATTGTTCAGCACTCACTGACATATAAGATGCTTGATCTTACATATCATATCAGATCAGAACTCCTTTCCTTGTTGCTAACGACAATTTCCTGATTTTAATACTTTGCTTATCTTTTAGAAGGCATGTTTGCTATTCCAACGCGCCTTTGGATTACGGTGTCTCGATTTCTATATTCTGTTTAAAAACTTCCCAGATATTTCAATTTCTATATTTTTTAATCAGTTTGCCCCAAGCAAGGCGCTAATGTCACTCAGACACAATGGGCTACTGGGAGTGAAAGAGAAAGAAAAGACTTTAAAAGGAACCGGACAACCCAGTTCTAAACAGAAAACAAGGGATAAACTTCTATTCCTGTTTAAAATAGATGGACTGGTTGTTATCCAAATTATAGAGCTTAGTCTACCCTGCTATTTAACCTAAAACTGGTGGAGGTGGGGAACCAGAGATTCTGACCTTTTCCTCAGGACGTTCGTGATCACAGTTCTTCACAACTACCTGTCCGTTTTAGCTGTTAATAAATTTTGTCTTTCTTTTATTTCTCAGAAACTATGTTCCGTCATCCATTTACTCTAGCTCATTAAGCATGTTATACGTTGTTTTCATTTGTCCCTCTTGCTCTCTCTCCCGTGAGTATCAGATTTTCCAAGCCCTCCTTTCTCATTATGCGTCCCAGAAAATTCAACTTTCTTTTCCTGATGTTAAATTAGTTTCCTTTTTGTTTCTATTTTCTCCGAAACTTCCTCGGTACTCACACAAGTGAAATGCGTGGCATTCTCAGCATCCTTCTGTAGAATATCATAACTAACATTATACTATGAAAGTTTTATCAGCAAAATTCAGAATATAACTGTCAGGCGACGCACTTATTGATCCACTCTAGTAAATTCCATTGTAATTATTAATTTCAGAATTTAATAAAATTTAGATACCCTCGTGTGTAAATAAAGCGTGCGTGAATACTTATATGCTTGTCAAGCAAAAACTGACAATTAAAAATGACAATCCATGGCCTAGATATTTTCGAACGCAGTTGGCTCTGATGTGGATACGATCATGTCGAGTTAGTCTTATAAGTCCTACTTAACAGTTCCACATGAACAGCCTCTTGTAATCCCCCCTTTTTCCCCGGAGGTTTTCCGCCCCAAAGAGGCGATAACAGCTTAAAGCTTAATACAGGCTCCACAGCTATTTCTCATTCCTTATTCTCTCTCTCTATCTATTTTCCCTCTCTTTGTCTACTCGCGTTTCTAACACTAATTCTCTTTTACTTGATAAAAAAGACGCCCACTTCCTCTCACCGACCCTAATTCTTGATATTTATCAAATCTCGGCACGCATCCAAATGAAGAGAAATGGGTGGGGAATAGAAGACTGCATTACACAAATATTTCCAATTGGCAGCTTTTAGAATCAGCATTCGAAATCTAGGTAATTAGCAGGGTTCAAAAACCGATATCTGCATTTGTTTAAAAAAAAATTAGCAGAAACGAAAGTTCATTGGAACATATCTCGATCCCGTTGCAGGACATTGTTACTCATTAGAGCAGTGATTCGCAATACGGTGCCGCGGCACACTAGTGGGCCTCGTGATCATCTTAAGTGTGCCGCGTAATATTGTCATTTCTAAAGATCGAGAGCTACAAATAAAACATTTGACAATACCCATTGACACATTTTAAATTTCAGTAAAAATGTAGTACATTAGCTAAAAAAGTTTTATAAGTTTTATTGCAATTTTCTACTTCTTATTAATGTGAATTAGGTTTCTTAACTCTAAGTAACATGAAAAAAATAAGAAGCGAGAAAGACTACACTCAACTAAAGAAAAAATGAGTCTGCTTATCGTACAAACATTGAACAAATTTTGAAAAAAAAAAATGAAACGCCAGGCACAGGTTTCAAATCAAATAAATTGCAGCAATAGAGACATTGAAATAAAGTAAGTTCATATTTGTTTGAGCATTTTTTAAAAATCTATTGTTCTATTTCATAACATTTAAATACATATTCTTTAAAAATGTTGCTAAATGTACCGTGATATTTTCATTTGCTCGTAGATGTGCCGTTGGTAGGGAAAAACTGCCTTGAATAACCCTTCCCTGATTGACCATGTAGAGCTGTGGTTCTACTCACCATGTTTGGCCAAATGTTGAGCTGGTAATGTTGGAAGTTCTGAATTAAGAGTTCTCCTCTTAGACCGGTTGCCACCCAAATTAATAGGCTCCGATATGTCCTGCTATTTACCCATAGCCGGTGGGAGACTACATAGATTCATAACTTACTCTAGGGTATTTGCACGGAACTGAATGTAACGAACTCTGCTCTCCAATAACCCATCCGAGCCTCTGTTCATGACTCTACCGTGCTTCCATAATGAAAATATTTCGGTAATGAAACAGATCTCAAAGACTGTCCTGAGGATATTGATCCGAAAGATTGATTCAGTAATGTCAAGCTATCATCGTTTGAGAAAGTAATTAATATATCTCCTGGGGACCGTTACCCCAGGTAGTATCTCCGTCACGCGAATGAGTTAAGACTGATTTCTGCTTCTTGAAATGTCTGATAAAGAGGAATACCTGGGCGAAGAAGAGGTCGTGTGATACCATTCGCCAGGGTATTTGCACGTACGTGAATATAACGAACCCAACTGGATTTGGAACACGACTCTCTGATTTTCAATTCCAAGATTAAAATACCTGGTATTTGCAAGGATGTGCGTTGTGATGCAATGGATATCGACTCGGAACGAGAAATCGGAGAACCGAGCTCGAATTCAAGTTAAATTCGTAATATTCACTTACGCGCAAACACCCTTGGGCAAGGTATTAATTCTTGACTTCTCTCGCTAGCTATGGGTTAAATAACAGGACAGATTTGTTTCTGTAGCATTAGTCGGCAACCAGTCTACCGCAGAAAATAATGGAAAAATTTTGTTAAATCAATAATGTCTCTTTTGAGCGATGATCGCCCAAGTGTGTATCACGTATGTCACTTAATTGACTGATTCGCAATCAGGTACTGACCAAGCTCGACGTTGCTCAACTTCGATGATTGTAAGGAAACGAGTTGTTCAACTTGATATGGCTATAAGACCCTTATATAAAAAAAATACGTCAATGCTAAATATACTTTTATTCCCTTTATCAGACAAAGATTTGCATTTTTTTCATTTTTAATTGTTGGTACTTGTTTCTGGACTTCTATTTCCTCCATCAGACAAAGACTTACATGGTGAAAGCTGGACTTTTTTTTAGACCTCTGGTCCCATGTACACGTGGGAGACACTTTAAATTCGATATTGTGTTATATTTTATTCGAAAGAGCGCGTTAATAAATCCTTATCAATCATTAAGTTTTGCGGTATGAATTAGTAAATACCTATCACAAAATACCGTCTACACCAAGGCAATACCTCTTTCACGGAGAAGGGGAATATGGCCGATGTTTTCTCAAGGGTGAAATGTTAAGGGCTCTAGATTGTTGTTTTGCATATACATATGGGACCGTCATTTTAAATTTGGTGCTGTGTCTCAAGAGGTCATATTTAAGGAACTGCCTTTCCCATAGAAGGAGTTTAATTTTAACCCTGGCGCCCTTAAAGGGAAAATGAGGAGTAAGATGTTCTCTTTTACCTCTGTTTCTATGTGCGTTTGGGACAACCATTTAAAAATCGGTCTCGTGATATATACACGTGGGAACACGGATAAATTCCTGCTCCTATCGACCTGCTTGGTTTTGCATCACACAAAAAAATCAGTGATCAGTTCCAGTTTGGAGGCCTACTTTAGGTTGCAACCCACTAGTTCACATGTAGGTTAAAGTTGATAGCTGGAACTCGAACCGTCCCAAAAGTACTGAAAGAAGTGAAAAACTTCAGGAACTACTCACATCGTTTGAATAAATTCTTATGTTGTTAGACTTGGTATCCCATTACCTGGGGATGTGCGTTGCGGTGGAATAGACATCGGCTCGGAGTGAGAAATCGGAGAGGTGAATTTGTTATATTCCCTTATATTACCATAGGAAAGGTATTAATCCATCTTTTCTCCCTTCATATATGGGTTAAATAGCAAGATGGATTGGGATTTATAGCCTTAGTTAGCAACCAGTCTACCACAGAAAGAATTAGAAACTTGTTATATACTCTTATTATGTATGGCATATTCTGCTACTACAAAATGGCTATCGTCTTCACTGATGAGCACAAACACGGATATATAAAAATATACACTTATATTTTTATTCTCTTTCTTCAGTGACGTGGCGTGGAATAGAGGATGGTCGGGGAGACTGTACACACGCATACAAGAGAGTTGATAAACTGGGTTCGTCTTCTACTCCCTTCCCTTCTCAATCCAATATTCTATCTGCAGCCTTTCTCTCATCTCTCCCTTATATAAGCGAGTTTCACATGACCAAGCATTTTTTTTTTCAGGTACATTATTTATATTCATTAACTTTGACTACGCTGTTTATCAAAACAAAATTTCGTCTCTCACTTGGAGTTTCCATTTTTGACCTTTCAAAAACATATCTATTTTCGTTTAAATTTGGTCAGCCTTCCATCAAACAATTATTTGATCAATGTTATACACTTCTGGGCGAAATTATACACCGCAGTAAGAGAATATATAACAAACCTACTGCGGAAAAAAATTCTGCCTAGTCAGTCAGGCATCGAAAGAGACATGATGGCTCAAGCGTGTATCACGTATGGAACTTAACTGAAAGAGTTAACAGGCGAGGAAGTTGTGGAGAGAGATGATCGCCAAACTTATGGATTGGGTTAATGTCACATCTAAATCCTTCCTCTATAAGTTTGCCCTCCTACCAAAAAAAAAAAAAAAAAAAAGTCACGTTTTTGTTCCATAATAGTATTTTGGATGCTACAGTCCCCAACTTGCGGGAAATGTCTTTTCATGTCTCTTGAAATACTTAAAACAATTAACTCAAACCTTACACTTTTCTGTATGAATTTCTGGGATGAGGAATTATAATTATTTACACTATTCATATACGAACTATTGTCTTCATATTTGTTGTTGTTATTACAAAGTTTCCATCATCGTACCCTCTTTCCTCAGATGTATATTAGTCTGAGTAAACTATTGAGAATTCTGAAATGAACACTTTATTTAATCTACTACGCAGGTTGTTCTCGTTTCACTGCTAATGTTTATCGGCTAGTTCTTATTTTTGTCTAGTCTTGACCAGTCATGTCCGATTTTTTTGCCTCGGGCGTTACTGCGGATTTTCGGCATTACTACCGCCTTAAATTTAGGGGTGGTTTGTTTCACATTTATATTTCCCGCCACAAGTAATCGAGTGCGTGCAATTCCTGATCATGTTGTATGGACCGCAGATCTTCTGAATCTTTTTCGGTAAGACTTTGACATCAGACTGTGGCAATTTTCTGATCATCATCCTTGTCTCTTCTATTTCCACTTATAGACGTTGATGTTATATTTATATTACAGAACAGTGACCGAGTTGATTAAAGCGTTGGTTTGTGAATATGGTGATATATTGACAGTGTGTTCAATCCGAGCAGTGTGCACTTGCACTCAGTGGAATTGGGCGAGTAATAATTGGGCAGTACTAAAAATAAGAATTAGACGAGATAACCCAAAACAAAAGTAGTTAGAAAAGAACAGTCCACACCCCCGTAGATTAAATAAAGGGTTCAGTTCAGAATTTCTTGTAGGTTATTCAGATCGATATAGACCTGAGGAAGGACGGAGATAACAACGGCTGAAACGTTGTGATAGCAACAACCTTACAACCATTCTACTGATATTTTGGATATTAACTTATACCATTTTGGATTTGGTTACCTGATCAATATGTATTTTGCAAACCGGATTGTCACTGAAATCAATAGCGCATTATATACAATGGAACTGAAATCTCAATCACAACGCTCTTTTGACACTATTGTTACCATTCAAGTGCTTCTTACATGACTCAGACAAAGCAGATGGAGATCTGGTTTGTAAATTATCAGTAATCCGACCAAATTAAAAATAGTACCAGCGTTTAAGATAGTTAAAATTAAAAACACCGGTCGACATTTTTTTCGACCCAAATGTTGTTGGGTGATGGGCATATATTTCTGGGTTATTTTTTCACACTGAATCTGAAAATCAAGTCCATTTTGCCTCATCATATCACGTTTTCTCAGTAGAGATAATTTCTCTTTTGTTTAAAATAGGCCAAAATACCTATTTTAAGGTGATATGCCAGTGCCACGTATAACCAAACTTTCAATTGTATTAAAAAGCACCTGAATGTCAAACTGCCCTGTATAATTTTTTAGTCAGATGCCGTTTGGTGTTGGAGTACCTAGAAAATGTGCCTAGGTGGCTATGCATATCTGGTGTTTTAAGCGCTGATAGAAAAATTATAATCTTGTTAGTTACAAATACACTTGGTAGGCACCCTAACAACCCTCATTTATCAATGTTCCTATGCATGTTATACAGAGACTCCATGACAATACCAGACCTCCGTAAATTCAAGTGACATGATAAAATTTTTATGACGGTGAAAACTACTAATAAAAATTAAAATAGCTGTCCTTGAATGGCTTCTAAAGAACTTCTATGAAAAGTAAATCACAAAGTTTTAACAAACTAAGAACATTGAGGGCGCAAGAACATTTTCCAGTGAGATATCTCTTATAAAATCAAACATTTTCAGGTCAGCTTGTCTGAACTGAAATGGCTTAGAATTCATTTGGAAAGTTATTTGGTTACTTTTTCTTGAATGATAAATTATTTTAATATGAAACAGTGTTTCAACTATCTCATTGGCATATTTAAGTCGTGGAAATCTCTGTGAATTTGGCATTTTGGCCTATTTTCAGTACAATAGAAATTATCTATACTAAGAAATTGTGATATGATGGGGTAAAATGGATATGATTTTCAGATTCAGCGGGAAAAATGGTTTAGAAACATGTGCCCAGTGAAATCATGTCGACTGGTGAAATCAAAACAATTTATTTCAATTTTGATTAAACATAGTTGAAAAAAATACGGGCACATCAAACTTAAAAAATATCAAATATGTTTTGGTTGAAGTCTTCATGGTTTGTTTCCTTATTATTGTTATCCCACACCTCTTCTATTTCATATATGCCATGTTCTTTCAGGACAACATCGATCATCACTCTCCACAACATCCTATTTTTTGTAGCTCCTAATTAGTTTTATTTTTTTGCTATCCTTCGCAATCTCTATTCTGATATCCAGCCACACAAACTTAGATACCTCGCTGTTTTCCCTAGTCATTTAACTTCAACATGTTTTGTAAGTATCAAATTCTCCTAGCCCACTTTCCTCGTTTTGCGTTCTAGAAATTTCAACTGTCTCATTCTGATTCTAAATATAAAAGCTTTTTTGTTTTCATATTCTTCAAAACTTCTTCGTTGTTTATATTTTTATCGCATGGGATTCTCAGCATCCTTTTGTAGAACCACCTTTCTCTTGCTTCAAGTCGATTCTTCTGTGAAGTGACTTTCCAGCATTCTCGGCCATATAAAATAGCTGATATTACGTAACTAGTTACTACTCTTTTTTTGTTTCTGACAAAATGATTTTACTGTATCTTAATACTTTGCTTAACTTTTAGGAGGCACTTTCTATATTCCAATGCGTGTTCGGATTTCCGTATCAACTTTTCTGTCCACTGTTAGAATAATTTCTAAATATTTAATTTTTTTAGTTCTTATCTTAGTCTGTTCCTTTTGCTGATAACCATAAATTCTGTTTTCTAACAATTCACTGTTAGTCTTTTCTTCCCGCTTTCTTTTACTTGGACGCTTTCTCTTACAGATAACCATAAATTGATGGTTAGTCCTTTCCTCTCGCTTTCTTTTACTTGGACTCTTCCTCTTACTGATAACCATAAATTCTGTCTTCTTACAATTGATGGTTAGTCCTTTCTTCCCGCTTTCTTTTACTGCTTCTTCTATTAATTCCTGCGGTTTTCTATCTGCGACTGCTGCGACATTTGTGTATCTGATGTTAAGATTGTGTCCATCAATAATAATATTGCAAACTAAGGCAAACGTCACACTGATTACATTGTTAGGACGATTGTCTTCATCTTTATTGCCATGTTACGACGTTTCGGCCGTTGTACGCTCCGGTCTTCTTCATTCAGTTGAGGATAATAGTCCGACTAATGTAAATAGTGTAAATACTACCTCATCTCGGAGGTATAGACAAATTCTAAGGCAAGGGTGTATAGACGTTGGTGCGAAACACCTAAACGATAGCTCTCCAAACCTCCACGCGAGTAATAGACAGCGAAAAGAAAGAGACGATAGATAACGAAAGGACTGCGCCTCAAAAGGCACAGTAACTTTAAGAACAAAATGCCCACGGGACCGACTTCACAAAACACCGAGTCTTACTCGCTGTCCACGATTGGTTTCCTCGCTGCTTTCATCGACAGACTCCTTAAGAAAAATGACGCCATAAAATTGTTTACAGCACAACGTGCAGGAGACTGGCTCGAGAGGCCTGTTTGACTGCTACTTTTGTCACTATGTAATGACGTCACTAAGCGTCCGTCAAGTGAATTAATTGCTTTTGGGTTGATATAATAATAATAATAATAATAATAATAATAATAATAATAATCTATCTATCTATCTTCAGTCAGTTCCCTATCTCTCTGTTTCTTTCTCTCTCTCTCAATATATATATATATATATATATATATATATATATATATTACATTCGTGTAAAATCTTTTGTAAAATAAAGACGGAAGCTGACGATGGTTCGCCTGAAATAGGCCTATACATCGATTCAACATGAAATAACGTGTCCGTCTTAATTTTTCTTATATTTGTTCTATATGTATTTATATGCATATATACGTAGAGCTCTCTTAGTTATCCTACCACTGTATGTTCAGGATACTCCTTTAGATTCTTCTACACCGCATGGATATATATATATATATATATATATATATATATATATATATATATATATATATTAAGAGAGAGATGAGAGACAGCGGACAGCCTAAGATAGATGGAGAGAGAGAGATAGGGGACAGACTAGATAGATAGATAGATAGATAGATAGATAGATAGATAGATAGATAGATACGTATGTAGAAAGGGAGATAGAAGAAATAATGAATATTGGAACGCGATATAAATAATGCAAGCGAAATATAAAGAAGAGAGAGAGAGTGAAAGAGAGAGAGAGAGAGAGAGTTGCTAGGTAGACCATTGGATGCATTTTAAGAGTAAGACAGAACAGTACACAGAAACGTTACGATACAAGCGCTTCAATTCGAACAGCAATTGAAACAAACCGAAACGATGCTGGTGGTATTAAACAATAAAAGGCGATCGAAATGACGTGTTCCTGGTAGATGTCGTGAAGTGACAGATGCAGCTTCAGCGGCAGCTAATCTACATACTAAATATGTGGCCTCTTCATCACACTCTTTTATCGCAAGCCGCCCGGTCCCCCTGGAAAAAAAAAAAAGTCTTCGTCCCCCTTACCATCTATTTTGTCGTCCAAGTGCGGCCTCCTGATTATCTGAGCGGCTTGACAACCCAACCCGTTCTGTTAACGTGCTCCAGGCTTCTGACTTCAACTGGTTAGGGTGGAGATATGCAGATGGGATTAGGTTGGACGGGGAAAGGGCGGATTTAGTAACAAGCTGAAGCTACTTATCACGTGACGCCTTCTCTATGACAACCCCCTACACAATGTACGGCATGAGGGAAGGGTTGAATGAGGGGGTCTTTTTTAAAAGACTCTTTCGCTTTTCTTACCCCTCCTTTTGGTCTAATTCCCTGGAGTTGGTATTGATAGGGTTTTAAGCTGGCAAGGTAAGATAGATAAGAAAAAAAAAAAAGGTAGGTTAGAAGAAAGAGAAAGAGAGAGATAGAGAGAGAAAGAGAGACAGAGAGGGGTTGGGTGGGGAGGAGAGGGAGTATTTTGTACAAGATTGATAAAAGTTTGATAGTGATAGTAAAATATTTTGTGCTAATCGTTCAAAAAACCACGGAGTTGACAGACTTAAAATCAGTTTGAAAATTATAGTATTATAGTAATTCATTATTTGATAAGATGAAACAAAAAAAAAAAATGGGAAAAGAAAAGTAATACAAGTACTGACGGTAGGGTTGAAGGGGTCTTTTTGAAACGACGCATTCTCTTTTATTACCCCTCCTTTCGGTTTAAATTCCTCAGAGCTGGTATTGATAGGGATTTAAACTGTCAGCAATGTATTGATTTTTAACGGCTTATCAATCCTTTGCGGGTTATTTGAAGGCGAAACATGTTCAGGATTGTAGGGTTTGCTTACAGCACCCGGTGTTCAAAAGCGCTCCCCCATAGATATAAAAAAAGAAAAAAAAGGTGTGTTAAGAGAGAGAGAGAGAGAGAGAGAGAGAGAGAGAGAGAGAGAGAGAGAGATTTATACGAAAATTTAATAGGGATATAATGAATTGAGACTCGCTCGAACTGAGGAATGGAAGAACCGTGTTCGAATTCTAGTCAAGTTCATTACATTCACTTTTGAAAAATGTACTAATCCATCTCTTTTTCTTTCCAGCTATGTGTAAAATAGCAAGTCTGACTGGGTCAGACCTGTTTATCTTGGGTGGTAACTGGTCTACGAGAAAAAACTATAATTCAAAGCCACTGCTTCTGTAGGTAAAGTCTAAAAGAAGATAAATGAATGATTTGCCAGATTATGCTGAGTTTGGCAAATTATTCTACTTATTAGTCGGAGTCATGGATTGAGGAATAGGCGGGCCGAGTTCGAATTCCACTCGAGTTCATTATTTTCACTGACATGCTTTGGAAAGGTAAGAATTCAGCTCTTCTTTCCCAGTTATGGAGAGATATTAGGACAGAGTGGGTCCTATAGTCTTGGGTGGCAATTGTTTTAAGAGAAGGGAAACTGAATTCAAAACTGCATGTAACCCTGGCAAAGCACGTACTAGACAGCTAAGGAAAGGATCATTCGCATTGACTCAGTCGACTCCCGACTACAGTCGGCTCCTTTTTAGTAATACTGTCTTGTGTTAATCGCTCAAAAACAATTAGGATGACTGACTTAAAAATCGGTGTGAAAATTATTGTTTTATAATAAATTATTATTTGATTAAAAACGTTGTTCTACTCTAAAGAGTAGGCAACGGAGTCTTACGCGTGCCAAATGAACGTCTTTAAGCAATTAAAAACTCTGAAGAAGACGATGACTAAAAGGGCAAAACTAGAAAGAGAACTACGTGAGACTTGTTAGCTTGAAAATACAAAAAAACGAATCTAACGAGAAATATGACAAAAGCAGCCGGAGGCTTGAACATAAAACGAAGAAAACCATTTGTCTAAATGGGTAAAAGAAGGTAGCGAATACTTTTGTCGCAACCTACTGTCCGTACTTGTTATGATTTTTAACAAAAGAGCGACCTTGACCTCGCACGCAAAAATCAGCAGCCAGATGTTGCTGACAACTTAACCCTTATTATCAGTGTCACTTTCGCCGAAATTGTCCGTCCTTGGCCCGGCGGGCAGAATCAAAGTGCAATATCTGTTCTCAGATACTCACTTCCTGCTCGCTTGCAGCACTCGTCACTTAGTGGCGGGTGAGCAGGTTTGGAAACAATGACTAGCTAAGACCGGCTTTGTACCCAGTTACAACGTAAGCGGGGGCTGGGTAATCTTTGATGATCAAGTTCCCCACCTTAAAAAGCGACCTTGTGTCACAACTCGCTCCAGTGGGGTCGTACGGTAAATCCCGACCAGCTATGACCAGCTTTGTACCCAGTTACTTTAAAAAACCGACCTTGTAACACATCTCGCCTCAGTGGAGGAGGCTGGGGGAATAAACCGTCCTTGGCCCGGTGGACAGGATTAAAGTGTTGTATCTTTTCTCAGGTACTCACTTCCTGATCGTCGGCCGAAGCAATGACCAGCTAAGACTAGCTTTTGACCAGCTTTGACAAGCTATGACCAGCTAAGACCACCTTTGTACCTAGTTACTGCATAAGCGGGGGCTGGGTAATCTTTAACCAATGGCCTGAGTGTACGCGCTCAGGTTCTCCACGTTAAAAACTTATCTTGTGTCACAACTCACTCCAGTAGGGTAAATCAAAAGTGTTGTATCTGTTCTCAGATCCTCATTTCCTGCCCACCGACCGGGTTTGAAAACAATGACCAGTTAAGACTAACTTTTGACCAGCTTTGACAAGCAATGACCAGCTACGACCAGCTTTGTACCCAGTTACCGCGTCAAAACTCGCTCCAGTGACAACAGAGTAGGTTTAGAAGGCAATGACCATCTTTGGCAAGCAATGGCCAGCCTTGACACGCTAAAACGTGCTAAGACAAGCTTTGTACCCAGTTACCGTGGGGGCTGGGTAATCTTTGACTAGTAAATTTTCTCGCTAGTGGTCCCCACTTAAAAAAAGTCACATCTCGCCTCAGTAGGGAAGGATCAAAGAGTAGTATCTGATACTCACTTCCTGCTTGCCGGCCGCCTGCAGTACTCACCACCTGGTGGCGTGTGTGTAGATTTTAAAGACATTGACCAGCTAAGACCAGTTACTGCGAACGATCCAGCCTGCGCATTTCTTGCCAGACGTTTCTGCCGCCCGGCCATGTTCCAGCCTGTGCGGTTCCTGCCAGACGCTGAAGACGTTTCTGCCGACCGATAACGACGTTCTAACGTGTGCCGCTCATACCAGACGCTGACGACTTTTCATACCAGATGCTGACGACATTCTCGACGACAACGTACCAACCTGAGCTGATCCTGCCAAGCGCTTCCGACGTTCCAGCCTTTTCCGATTTCCTACTGTTTGCTTGTCGATTTTATCACAATAAAATAAACATTGAAACTCAACATCTTAGCTTTCGTCTCCTTATTGTCTTTCCAGTTTAACACATATAAAAGCTTGTGGAACCGAGACCTTTACCTTACCTCGGCCCTGCCACACTTCGTTTGCATGAAAATGTATAAAGTTTGCCACCATAATACATTTCTATGTTCGAGTAAAACGATTTTAGGCATCTAGGTCACACACTTTATTGTTGAAATAATTAAATGCAACCACTACTTCTAATTAAATCTGGGGAACTTACCAATTCAGCATAGCAAGAAAATATCTTTATTTCTTACAGGAAAACTCAAGATCTGCAATATATACGGTCCTGACTTAGCAGGTCGTTTTTTCACCATTTTAATATGGTTTTTCTTTGTCTTTTCTACAAGTATTTTCATGGCACCTGCTCTGATGTGTTTTTTCTTTTCCCTCTGGTTCCCCGACCACTTGTATTTACTTGTGATACTAGATTGGCATCAAGGTCCCACCATTTTACTGACAAAATAATTAAATGCAAACCGCCTCTTCTGTTTGTTTTCTTGCTGCCTAGATAGCTACAATCTCCAAAAGTTTGAATGCAGCGTCAAATGCCATCTTCTATCTTCTTGATTCTTATGCATCTCTTATCATTTCTTCGACATGCACTATACCATGTTTTCCTGTAAAACTCATATGTACATGTTTTAAGAGACAGTCACTGGTCATTGTTCATTTCTATTTAACAATCTCTAATTTAATTACCATGATGATGGTTTTTCTTTTCTTCGTAGCATCGCCATTACTCTATACTTTGGAGCGATAATGAAGGGCAATAAGTTTTCACAGATACAACATAAACGAAAGAGAGTGAATACACAATAATCTAATATGGGGTACAACCACGAAGTGATCGATGCCGCATTCTGTACGAAACAATGGAGATTGCGTCGTAACCACGAATCATCGTAGGTCGGGACTCGTAATTCAGAGAATTTCTGCATTTGCATGCGATTAATTTGACAATTAATAGCTTGTATGACATCCTCTCATTACAGTCAATTAGTTAAATTCCATACGTGATACAGGCTTAGGCGATCATGTCTCTTTCGATCTATGACTGACTTGGCGGAAAATTTTCCCGCAGTCGGTTGTCATTAGAGTAGATATACAAAATTAGAAAATTAGGGAGTGGCAGTTGGAGAAAACGCTTTAGGTGGGTCAATATTGTTTAATCAAAAATGAGAATTATGTAACCATGGAGATTTAATCTTTGGGTTATGAAAGGGGGGCAAGATGACTTGGATCTAGACATGTCACCTTTTAATCTTGTCTGAATAAGACACACAGTGAGGCCTTAGAGTTTTTAAAATAGTAGACAATAATTTTTAACAGAAGGTTAGATTTTTTTTGATAATATATATTTTGAACTACTATGAGTAAAGGGGCTGGAAAGTTTAGGTTAGAATGAGGATTAAATAATTATGGTATACTTTGTTATATTGTATTAATAACCACAATTAAGTATTGTGTAGGTCATTTATTTTTCGTGAAGTAACTTTCATTTTTTAATCATATTAGAGTATAAACTATAAATGAAACATTGTAATTAATTAAATTTCAAAGAAAATTATTCGTCTGAGTAAGCTACATACTAATTTTCGAAATAATCATAAATTTATCTCATAATTTAAAAATAAATAATTTTCACCATGGAAGAAAACAGTATTGTTCTGAAACATGAACATTTTTGTGTAGTGATATGCTTTTATAAACCATTGCAATAACAAAATTACAATATTAAGCTCTACTCTATATTGAGCACTCTTTATAAAAGTAAAAGCTTGAACAGTGGGTTTTAATCTACATGTTTGTTCACTTTTTTGTAATATATACATATATATATATATATATATATATATATATATATATATATATACTGTGACACGCATAAGTATTGGATACATATTATTTTCTGTTATAACTCTAGTTTATGTTCGCCATTTTGCCTGATATTTGGTAAGTAATATCTCGTAAAGTTGTTTTAGTTGTATGTGGAAGGAAAATTAAAAACTCATGGCTGAATCCATTTTTTTATCAAAGTTCAAATTACCCTATGCAAAAGTATTGGATACATACAATTTAATATTTTGTTGCATAGCCTCTGTTTTGTTTCACTGCTTCCACTCGCTTTCTATAGTTGGCCACAAGTATTCCAAACTGATCCACCGTTACTTTACCCCATTCTTCCTTGCATAATTCCTCTAATTGCTTGATATTTTGTGGATTCCGCTTATGAACTTTAACCTTCAAAGTATACTTACCAAATATCAGGCAAAATGGCAAACATAAACTAGAGTTATAACAGAAAAAACATATTTATGCGTGTCATTATATATATATATATATATATATATATATATATATATAGTAGGAGAGGTGAAAAAGTAAACAAAATCTTTCATTATAATTAATCATCGAGAGAAACACCGAAGATATATGGAGGATGAATTTTAAACTTAAGTTTACAATTAAAAGTTTTGTCTAGACACGCAGAACCGGAAAGTTATAGATAATTCCATTTATAAGAACATGATTTTAGTGTGATTAAATCCTTTGAAGGGCAGAAGACGTTACAGAAAACATTAAATTACTAACAATCAGTTCGATACATAGAGTTGGTAGATTATCTTGTTAGATATCTTCTGCTCTTATGTGTAGTGTTCTTTCAGGACGTAGGCAATTATAGACCTACACTTACCCCTAACCCTTGTCGCTTTTAACAATTTTAGTATCTATCGAAGACCGTGGTCCCCCTTCCATTTGCTCAAATCCATCGTCATGCGTGGCTTTTCCATGTTTATCTCTCTTTCTGCTATCCATCATGTGAGTATTAGATCTCCAAGCCCTCTTCCCTCATTACGAGTCCCAGAAACCTCATCTACCTTTTCCTGGTGTTAAGTAGATGTTAACTTTTAGTTTGCTTGTTCTCCAAAACCTGGTTGTTGCTCATATGTTTGGGCTATTCTATCCTCATAATCCTACTGTAGAACCAAATTTCTGTGGCTTCGTGTCTCTTCTTTATCTCTGCTGGAGATTGTCCAGCTTTTGCTGCCATATAGGAGGACAGATATCACATAACAGATTAGTACTCCTTTTTTTGTTTCCAACGAAATCTTCTTGTCTTTCAATACACTGCTTAGCTTTTGAAATGAGTCTTTGGCCAAGTCTATGCGCCTTCAGATCTCAGTGTCGCACTTTCCGTCTTCTGTAAGAACACTTCCCAAGTATTTAAATTTTATTTTAATGTTTTTAGTATCATCGAACTTTAGTTGGCATTTTGGGCTTCTCTTTTTACTGATGAACAGGTATTCAGTTTTTTTTTTAGTTTATGTTTAGTCCTTTCTTTTCGCTTTCTTTATCTTCTTTCTGTAGGTTTGTAGTTTTTAAAGAGATTTAAAATAATGCATTTTGGGCTCCTCTTTTTATTGGTAACCATGCATTCAGTCTTTTTGTAATTTATGTTTAGTCCTGTATTGTAATGGTATACTGAAAATACAATAATCTAGGATACTTGCTCTCCTAAAAATTATCTCAAAAGTTCTTGAATGCAGACAGACATACATACAGACAGACAGACAGACAGACAAACAAAGAGACAGATGTATAGTTTAGTTTTAATCATCACTATTTTTAGTATGGGGTCAAATATTAATATTTTAAGTGTTTGCTAATGACCTAAGGTGTACGCTACATAAAAAGAATATCACAAAAGCCTAATGACGATCCAAACAAAAAGTCAGGAAATCTGTTCCCATCAGCATTGGAAAGAAATATAACAGTTATTGGACTTGAGAAACCTAATTTGCTGAAAAATTATTATTTTATCAATTTTAACAGACAATACCACAAACTGGTTGAGCAGTAAATACTGAATATTTCCTTATAATGAAACGGCTAGTAATACAATTATCATTTAGCAACATTAAGACAAGCCAAAACACTTGTCGTGCAGTGGATATTGGCTCCGAATGAGAAATCGGAGAGCCGAGTTCGAATTCCAGTTGAATTTGTTGAATTCACTTACGCGCAAATATCCTTGGAAAAGTATCAATCCGTCGCTTCTCCCTCCAGCTTTGGTCTACATAGCAAGGCAGATTGGTTTCTGTAGCCTTGGTTGGCAACCAGTACACCGCAGAAAGTAATTGAAGAAGGAAATTATTGGAAAATAATTGAAACTCAGCTGAAGCGAGCTGAATGTGTAATGCTCCTCGTGCCAATGACATTTCCACCGAGCCTTTTTACGGAATATGATTGCATTGAATTTATTTTTAAATTAATTTGGGGCCATCATAAGAGAATGTGCATCGTTTCGGGGCCTTCTCTACTACGGCAAAAACAAACACCCTTATAACTCTCAATAAATACATAAAAACATCCACACATTTAGTTAAAAACAGAAATTAAATCATCATTCACAATATAAAGATAAACTATGAAAGACCCTAAGTGATGTAATTTAATGCTTAATAAACAAAATGAATAGATCTTATAAATGTTGTTGTTGAATTTTTATTTTTTCATTTATTACTACTGGTTAATGTCTATCAGAGTCAAAATTCGTTGATAAAGACAATTTCCATGTTTCTTTATTCATACTGTCTTTTTACAGATATATTTTTTATTTATATGTGAATTTTTACATACACACATACATACATAACTCACAAGTCACTTATCAGATTGAAGTGCCCTAAAAAACATCTAACCACCCACGATTTCCAAGATACCTTAAGGAAAATTATAGTCGAAAACACGAAAATTCTATATAAATCAAATTACCAGTGGCATCACACTGTTAGAGAGATCCTGCATATAAAACATATCGCTGCCACTATCAACTCATCCTATTCAACAGTGGTAATGCGTGTTGTAAGTTTAAAAAAAGACAATAGAAAGACGCTTACTCGAAATCAAGTTACCTTCTCACATGAGACTTGGAATAAATGTTCCTACTAGTATTCAAAACAACACAGAAACACTTTATACAGTCAAACATGAAGAAAAATTAATACCCCCTTATATAGAAGTGGCCGAAAATGCTTGGAACAATGGACAATACGGAGACTTTTTCACTCAAGAATACTGAAAAAAAAAATGAATTAAATTCTCCTTTTCTGTCATTTTCAACGAAATATTTTTAAAAAGTAGCTGCCTAAATACACACACACACACACACACACACACACACACACACACACACATATATATATATGTGTGTGTGTGTATAGATTTTCACATAATCTGTTCTTTCTCGGATATTTCACATAAATCTTATAATTTTACATACACATTTATAAATGCGCACGCGCGCACACTCACACACACACACACACACACACACATATATATATAGATATATATTGGAAGGGAGAGAGAGAGAGAGAAAGAAAGAAAGAGAGAGAGAGAGAAATTGGAGAGGGTCATCCAGTCTGAGTGACAGGCATATGTACAAATCATTAGAGCAGGTTCACCTACGGATAAAAATGGTGGAATATTATTTGCACGAAATCCGTAACGGTTGAAAGACTTAGAGATTATACAACTAAACACACATATACATATACATTCTCACACGCATACAACTCTCTCTCTCGCTCTCTCGCTCTCTCTCTCTCTCTCTCGCTCTTTCTGTATACGTTCGCTCGTACACATGCGTGTAGACAGAGCGATAAATTCCGGCAGGGAGCGGGCGATTTCAGGCTCGGCTGATGCGATCAGAAAAGACAAGTGTGGTAGGAAACAAAACAGAATGTGAGAAATAGGCACATAGAGAGGGTGAGAGAGATAACGAGAGTGAGTGCGAGGATGAGGAGGAGAACGGTGTTGGGGAAAAAAGGCGGGAAAGAAGCTCAAATACGTTAAACACGAAAGAGTGTGCGCATTCATGAAGGGGACGGAAATAATAATAGTGAGCGGCTTGTGTAACATCAACCGGCTTGTAAAATAGAAACGTCACGACAAAGAAGGAATAATCCGTCCGGGTGTAAGAGGGGGTGTCATATTTTTTTCTTTCTTTTACCAACTTAAGCTTGTTCTGACACAAGCCCTTTTTGTAGGAAATCGAATAGAGATCTACCTAAGTAAATTGGCCTCCACACGATATAAACTTAGTGACCAATGCACTAGAGTAGTTGCGATTTCTACTAAACTTAGCACAACCTGGCACAAGGCCAAGACAAGAGGGTACCTCGTTAGGCTCGAACGCAATCCAATCTCATATTGGCCTTTCAAACTATCTGAATCATCATCAGTCTACAGTAATACACATTTCAAAAGTAATGAGGCTTACAAGAAGGATAAAAAGAAAGAAAAAGAAAGAAAATAAAATAGAAAGAAAGAGAGGAAAAATAGCAGTAAATTAGCAAATAAAGAAAAAAAATTAGAAAAGGAGAAAGAAAAATTCGAAAGAAAAGAAAATTAGAAGAAAAGAAAGAAAAAAAACAGAAAAATTAGAAAGAAATAAAGACAGATTCATATTCTTTTGACGGCATATCAACCGCTTCTAGATTATTTAATGTCGAAATATATTTTCGATTCTAAGAATAACTACTTTTTGCATTATGTTTTGTATTAACTATTTTTTGAGAATAACAATGATTTTTTCCAGATGCAAGTCCGTTATTATCAGTCAGCTGGAGTCTTTCCTTTCCCAAGGCTATTATTGCGCAAGAAAGACTGAAAGAAAGAACATTTAGAAAAGAAAAGATTGGAACGTATAAATACATTTAAGAAATTAAAAAAAATAAGAATAGTTTGGATCGAACTCACCACACATGAATAGATTTCCATTACAAACATGTACTTTTTTCTATATTTCGGTACGAGGCTATAGCAGAAAGGCACCTTTTTCTATTCTTTTAATCATTTCACCTTAAGTAAGGCAATAAAGTCACTGGGATTTCAAGGGGTTGTTTAATTTTAGAACATATCATAAAAAAACTACTATTAAGGAGAGAGAACAATAAAAGAACAAGAATTAATAAGATAAAAGGTAACAATTGGCATTGAATTTAAATTTTTGAAGATCAAAGTTGATTAGGAAGGTAAGAATCCAAAAGAGATTTCAACAAGCAAAAATTGCGATAAAAGAAACTGTTAGCATAGATTTTACGGTTTTCATCTAGCCATTTCAGTTGTAAAATGATTAGAATTTGTCACCAATCTAGTCAGTCAGTCAGTTAAGTGCCATACGCGATACACGCTTGGGCGATCATGACTCGAAAGAGACATGACTGACTGGGCAGAAGCTTATCCCGCAGGTTGCCATTGCTTTCTGCGGTAGACTGGTTGCCGACCAATGCTATAGAACCCAATCTGTCCTGGAAGGAAGAGACGGATTAATACCTTTCCCAAGGGTATTTGCGCGTAAGTGAATACAATGGATTCAACTGGAATTCGAACTCGGCTCCCCAGCTTTTCGTTCCGAGCCGATATCCACTGTACCACAACGCATAATCTAGTACTGTGCTTAAATTAATAAAGTTTTGGCACCATATTGGAAAGCGACTTTTATTTTGAAAAATACAGAAGTGTGGCACAGGATAGGCTTGTCTTCAATCCTAAACAGATTGAAGATTAGCCTATCCCATCACTTCGTACATATACACCACAAAGAATTGATGGAGATGCTCAGCAGCCTCGACATATTTGGGAAAAACATAAGAGTAATCAAGAATTTTTACTGTCAGCAAACTGCCTGCATACGGACAGGTAACGAATTCAGCAGATATACAAAGATAGAAAGGGGCGTAAGACAAGGATGTGTCTTTTCACCGGATCTAATCAACTTGTACAGCAAGACTATTCTGGGGACCCTAGATGTTATGCCATGATTTGTAATCGGAGACCACAAATTGGACAACATAAGACATGCAGATGATACAGTGCTGATAGCAGACACGGAAAGGAAACTACAAGACCCCCTACAGAAGTTGGCTGAAGAGAGTGACAAAAAAGGACAAATAAATTGCAAGAAAACCGAATGCATGGTCATCAGCAAAAAGAACAGCTCAAAATGCCAAATATAGGTGGGGAATACTAAAATCAAGCAGGTACAAAAATTAAAATACCTGGGAAGTATTCTAACAGAAGACGGAAAGTGCAACAAAGAGATCCGAAGGCAAATTGGCATGCCGAAGGGAGCGTTCCAGAAGCACAGTAAAGTATTAAAAGACAGAAAACTTTCACTAGAAATAAAGAAGAGAGTAAAGGATTGCTAGGTGATGCCAGTTCTTCAATATGGTAGTGAATGCTGGACAATATCATCAAAGATAAAGAAAAAACTTGAAGCAACTGAAATGTAGCTCTACATATATCTGCAGATATCATGGATCGAGCATGTGAGCAATGATGAAGTTTTGGAAAGGATGGAAACGAAAAGGAAATTAATATTGAGCATCAGGGAGAGACAACTAAAGTTCCTGGGACATGCAATGAGGAAGGAGGGCTTGGAGAACCTGATACTAACAGTCCAGATAGAGGGAAAAAGAGAAAGAGGAAAGCAGCGGATAACATATTTGAAGGGCCTGACAGAACGAGGGTTGCGTGGTGTTACAGGAGAAAGCGTGCTAAGAGTCACCAGGGATATGGAGACGTGGAGGGCCATGATCTGCTACGTTCTGAAAGGACAAGATACATAGAAGAAGAAGCCACACTTAATGACCCCAAAATACTATAGTATACCTTACACCAAAAACAACACATTCTTACCTACTGTTCTTACTACAGCTACCATAATACCCCAAAATCTTCATAAAGTCTTGACTAGGTTCCATTTGTACAATTTGTCTGGAGTGGGTGGTTAAAATAGCAATTTAAAAAAATGAAACTCTAATGAATATTTACAACGATTACAATTTTTTATATAAGAATGTAAAGAAAATAGTGGAGAGTCCATCAGAGCAATTATCGTGAAAAGATGTACTGAACACTTACTGAGGATTGGATGTGCAGATGGTGTAACAATAACGGATTGGATTTGGAGATCGAAGTTCCAACTCCAATCGGATTTTTGTCATATTCACTAACGCACAATTATCTTTGGGAAAAGTATGAAGCCACCACTTTTCATTTCCCAGTTATTGATTAATTAGTAAATATTTGTTTTATTAACTCATTATTATCACCTCGTGAATTCTTACAATCTAAATAAATGTTCTGGCTTTAAATAACCTCAAAAGGGTTGATAAGCCTTAAAAAACAAATCAATTTCCCTTTTGTTTTATTTCAAATTTTTCTTTTAGTTTTGTTTCTTCCTTTCCTTCTTTTTTTGTAGTTTTAATTTCTTTCTATTTCTTCATTTTTTTTCTTTCTTTACTATATTTTATCTTTTCTTTTTCTTTCAGACTTACTTGTTTTTAATTTCTTTCTATTTCTTCATTTTTTTCTTTCTTTACTATATTTTATCTTTCTTTTTCTTTCAGGCTTACTTGTTTTTAATTTCTTTCTATTTCTTCATTTTTTTCTTTCTTTACTATATTTTTATCTTTCTTTTTCTTTTCAGGCTTACTTGTTTTAATTTCTTTCTATTTTCTTCATTTTTTTTCTTTCTTTACTATTTTATCTTTCTTTTTTCTTTCAGGCTTACTTGTTTTATTTCTTTCTCTCTTCTTCATTTTTTTCTTTTCTTTACTATATTTTATCTTTCTTTTTCTTTCAGGCTTACTTGTTTTTTTTAATTTCTTTCTATTTCTTCATTTTTTTTCTTTCTTTACTATATTTTATCTTTCTTTTTTCTTTCAGGCTTACTTGTTTTTAATTTCTTTTCTATTTCTTCATTTTTTTCTTTCTTTACTATATTTTATCTTTCTTTTTCTTTCAGACTTACTTGTTTTTAATTTCTTTCTATTTCTTCATTTTTTTTTCTTTCTTTACTATATTTTATCTTTCTTTTTCTCTCAGACTTACTTGTTTAATTTCTTTCTATTTCTTCATTTTTTTTTCTTTCTTCTCTATATTTATCTTTTCTTTTTCTTTCAGACTTACTTGTTTTAATTTCTTTCTATTTCTTCATTTTTTTCTTTCTTTACTATATTTTATCTTTCTTTTTCTTTCAGACTTACTTGTTTTTAATTTCTTTCTATTTCTTCATTTTTCTTTCTTTACTATGTTTTATCTTTCTTTCTCTCAGACTTATTTTTTAATTTCTTTCTATTTCTTCATTTTTTTCTTTACTATATTTTATCTTTCTTTTTCTCTCAGACTTACTTGTTTTCACAATTTCTTCTATTTCTTCATTTTTCTTTCTTTACTATATTTTATCTTTTTCTTTTTCTTTCAGACTTACTTGTTTTAATTTCTTTCTATTTCTTCATTTTTTTTCTTTTCTTTTTTATCTTTTCTTTTTTCTTTCAGACTTGCTTGACTTAATTTCTTTCTGTTTTGTTTTTCTTTTTCTTTATATTTTACTCTTTCTTTTCTCTCAGACTTACTTGTTTTTAATTTCTTTCTATTTCTTCATTTTTTTCTTTCTTTACTATATTTTATCTTTCTTTTTCTTTCAGACTTACTTGTTTTTAATTTCTTTCTATTTCTTCATTTTTTTTCTTTCTTTACTATATTTTATCTTTCTTTTCTTTCAGACTTACTTGTTTTTAATTTCTTTCTATTTCTTCATTTTTTTCTTTCTTTACTATATTTTATCTTTCTTTTTCTTTCAGAGCTTACTTGTTTAATTTCTTTCTATTTCTTCCATTTTTTTCTTTCTTTACTGCCTGTTTATCTTTCTTTTTTTCTTTCAGGCTTACTTGTTTTTAAATTTCTTTCTATTTCTTCATTTTTTTCTTTCTTTACTATATTTTATCTTTCTTTTTCTTTCAGCTTACTTGTTTAATTTCTTTCTATTTCTTCATTTTTTCTTTCTTTACTATATTTTATCTTTCTTTTTTCTTTCAGGCTTACTTGTTTTTAATTTCTTTCTATTTCTTCATTTTTTTTCTTTCTTTACTATATTTGTCTTTCTTTTTCTTTCAGACTTACTTGTTTTTAATTTCTTTCTATTTCTTCATTTTTTCTTTCTACTATATTTTATCTTTCTTTTTCTTTCAGACTTACTTGTTTTTAATTTCTTTCTATTTCTTCATTTTTTTTCTTTCTTACTATATTTTATCTTTCTTTTTTCTTTCGAACTTACTTGTTTTTAATTTCTACTTTCTACTTCTTCTTAATTTTTCTTTACTTTTTTGTTCTAATTTAACTTTCTTTTTTCTATTCTTTATTTGATTTTTTACTTTTTCTTTCTTTTTTTTTCTTTATAACTAATTTGTCATTTGTTTATTTTTCTTTTTAATTTTTCTTTCCTTTCTATTTAATTTTAATTAGTTCTTTCCTTCGATATTTCATTTTCTTTTTTCCTACCCTATTTAGTTTCTTGGTTTCTTTATTTATTTGTAATTTTTTTTTTCTTTGTTTGCTTGTTTATTTATTTATATTTGTCAGTGCTTACTGAAAATAACGAACCTTAGTATTTGCTTTTTGGAATAAGCGATTATTTGGAAAGGGGCTTGTTTTTAGATTCACACAATGTGTCCCGTTATTGCAGTTTTGTGTTCGACTAAGCTAAGTTTATCTGTGGTTATATCGTATTGAATACACCGGTTCCCGTCCGATCACCGAAGTTAAGCAACATCGAACCTGGTCAGTACTTAAATGGGTGACCATTTGGGAATACCAGGTGCTGTAAACGTAAGGACCAAGAATGGCCCACCGGTCCTCCAGGTTTGGGAGTTGGGTGCAGAGCTAACAACCCTGCTCCGTAAAAAACAGTTTGTTACAGAAACAGCAACAAAAAGTTGCTGCCCTATGCACCATATGGGTGTGATGGATAAATGATGATGATGAAGCTAAGTTTAGTAAACATTTATTTGCGATACGCCTCTCGTACCCCCTAGAAAATAGAGAGTGATGTTCAGCTTTAAGTAACTGTCGGAACTTTGAAGGCAGACTTTCATGTGGGAAAGCCTTAAAATAGATGTAATTAAATATCTTTTGTTATCTATTCGACCCATTCTGGTCTTCTGCTGTGTTGAGGCGTGCTTAGTAAATGAATTGATTTTTGTTTTTCGATTTATCAACCGTATTTATTTTCTTTGTTTAGTAAATGAAAATAATGATTAAAATAATGAAAGAAAATAAAAAGGAAATAAAGACAGTTTAACGAAAATGAAAAAGGAGAGAAGAAACAAAATGTAAGTCAGAAAGGAAGAAAGAAAGAAAGAAAGTAAGAAAGAAAGAAAAAAATTATAACAACAAAAAAGTGAAACAAAAGAAAGAACGAGTTTACGGTTACTTTACTCGTTCTTTCTTTTGAAATATAAACATAAAAATTGGAGAGAAATGAAAACATTAAAATAACGAAATAAAAACGAAATGAGCAAAAATGAAAGAAAATTAAGAGAGAAAGAAAGAAAAAGAAATAGGAAGAAAGACAAAAAGAAAATGTAAAAATGAAAGAAAGAAAATTAAGAGAGAAGAAAGAAAAGTGAAAAGGTAAGAAAGAAAGAATAAGAAAGAAAACGAAAGAAAATGAAAGAAAGAAAATTAAGAGCAAAAAAGAAAGAAAATCTAAGAAAGAAAGAAAAGCGAAAACTTAAAAAAGGAAAGAATAAGAAAAACAAAGATAGAATAAAGCAATGTAAAAAAGAAAGAAAATTAAGAGAGAAAAAGTAAAAAAGAAAGAAAAAGTAAGAAAGAATGAAAGAAGAAAGAAAGAAAAACCGAAGAAAAATCTGGAAGTAAAGAAATGAAGCTCTGAGAGAAGCAAAAAACAAAAAATAATTCTAATAAAGAATAGGAGAAAACATGTGACATACATATATGTTTCATGTTAACATCCTTGTAACCTCTCTGAAGATGGCTCATGTGAGACAAAAGCTTAGAACCAACTTAATAAAAAAATATCCAAATGTTGGATAATTTTTGTCTTTATTTTCACTTGAGATTAAAGCCAAAATACGATGTTTAGAACGGTTCATGATTAAACATAATATACATTCATTGTCTCTTATATTTAACAGTATATTTTTTAGAATATGTATATATATATATATATATATATATATATATATATATATATATATATATATAAAACGTAGTACACTTGGTATCTAATCCAGGTAAATTCCAAAAGAGACGAACTCAAGAGAATGTTAAATTCATTTATTTAATTTAACAGAGTAATATAATTTATAAAGGATTTTCGATTATTACAATGGATAATACATATTTCACCGCTTTGATGTTATTATCGCTGCTCGTCAGATACAAATGGTACAACAGTAGGTAATCAAAATATCACCCCCCCCCAAAAAAAAAAATTCTTCTCATTTATTTAATTTTACATAGACGCTCACATGTCCATATTAGAACAGACATTTGTAACGGTTATATACGATAAGATTCTCGCTCATTCGAAAAAGAACCCCAAAGAAAGAGGAAAGCAAGGATAAAGAAAAGATAGACGATTGATTAATGCAAAGAAGAGAAAAAAGTTGAAAAAGAAAAAGGGGGAAAAAAGGGGGAAAAAAGGGGGAAAAAAAGAAAAACGGGAAAAAAAGAAAAAAGGGGAAACAGAAAAAACCGAATGGAAAGCAAGAAGAGAAAAAGAAAGGACAAAGAGATACAATAACAGGAAATACCGTATCACGAGAAATAATTGTTGACACTATTTCTCCTTTCAAAAACCCTAACTGTTTTCATAGAAAAACCTGGAAAAATTTAACTATGAAATTTAATTTCAAATATTCTGGGATATATTTACGGCACAGAAAAAGTATTATATCATAGTTTTAATACAATTTGAAAAAATAACTACTATTACTATTAATTTAAAAATTAATGCTAATTTAAAATAATTTTAAAATAATTGAAAATACCAAAATTAAAAATATGACTAGAGAAATAGGAAAAAGAATTATAAACTTAAGGGGAAAATACACAAAAAGAAAGAAGAAAAATATATATATATATATATATGTGTGTGTGTGTGTGTGTGTGTGTGTGTGTGTGTGTGTGTGTGTGTGTCAGAGTAAGTGAGTGTTTGTATGTATGTATGTGTGTGAATATCGAAATGTTCGATATGCAACTAACCTTTCAACTTTGACCTAGCAAGCCAGTTGAATCACTCGAATACAGCAATAAATAAATAAATAAATAAAAAGAAGAGGAATGAAAAAGAAAACAAGGAGGAAAGGGGAAGAGAAAAAAGTGAGGAATGGAAAAAAATGACATAGGATGAACATTCCCCTTTCGAAATGCAAGTATTCCTATTGTCCCTTCCAACATTGCATGAAAGATTATGTGATGCTTTATGCAAAAGTTACAGTCTCTTATTTTTTATGCACACGTGGCGTCTGCGAGTAAATAACCCACCCCACCCACTTCAATCTCTTTTGCTCTCACACACGCATATAAAATGCTTGAGAGGGTTAGCACAGACAAGAGTACATAGATACAAACGGTTTTTGACAAAAAGGATATTGCACAAGTGATCTATATACCCAATGGAATGTCTTTATGCCTGCCTACCTGGCCATTTACTGATAGGTAGAAACTTACTAAGTTGAACTCAGTTTGATACAAGATCTAATTAATAGGATGGTCAATTTTTTGTCTTACCAATCAAGGTCAAAGAATCCGGTCTACCCAACTATTTACCACATAGCTAGAAGTAGAAAAGACGGATCCATGCCTTTGCCAAGGGTATTTATGCTAAAATATACACAACAGACTAGCCCAGAGTTTGAATTCAATGCAGATTTCCGTTCTTCTTTTTTGTGCTGTGTCCCTTCAGAACGTAGGCGATCATGGCCCTCTACATTCCTTTATTTTTTGTAGCTCTTCTTTTGGTGTTTCTCCCAAACCTTGCTCTACCATGTACTTGCTCAAACCCATCAAGCATACCACGCGTTACTTTCCCCTGTTTATTTCTCTCTATCCGTCTTGTGAGTATCAGATTCTCCAATCCCTTCTTCTTCATTACACATCCCAGACGTTTGCTTACTCTCTAAAGCCTTGTCATTGCCTACATGTTCGATTCATGGTACCCTTAGTATCCCTCTGTAGAACATATTTCGGTGGCTTCATTTCTGTTACGGCACTTAAATTAGCTTTTTATTTTTTACCGAATATTTATTTTCAAGTCATACTATATTTAAAAATTCTATGGGGTTATTTCGATATGGTGTAATGGTTCACAAGCTTGTCTCACTAGATTAATTATGAATGAATTATGACTTCGATGCTCCCAGGGTGTCCCACACTTTCGTCCTTGGGCCATATCTAAGCTACGCTTAGAGAGTCATTCGGAAACTTCAGGTAGTGTAATGGTTATCGAGCTTGTCTCGATAGATCAGTTACGACTGAATTATAACTTTGTTTTACATTGCGGACCCAACACTTTTGACCTTGTGCCACATCTAAACCACGCTTAGAGAATCATTTGGACACTTCGGTGTGGTGTGGTGGTCAGCAAGCGTGTCTCGCTAGATCAATTACGACTAAGTAGTGAAATTGATATTCAATTCGTGCTCCACACTTTTGACCTTGTGCCACTTCTAACCTACACTGAGAAAATCATTAGCGCACTTCGACGTGGTCTTAGAAAACATATTTTTATCAATTACGACTGAACTGTGAGTCCGATACTCACTGGGTGGTCCTTACTTTCTGCTTAGTACCACAAATGAGTAGTGAATTGGATCCTCACTGGGTGTCTCATACTTTTATCCTTGTACTACATCTAACCTACGAATGTGTAGTGAGTTCGATACTCACTGGTTGGTCCAGACTTTAGGGTTGTGCCACATCTAAAACACGCTTAAGAAATCGTTAGCGTACTTCGACCTGGTGTAACAGCAAACCTTTCTCGCTTGATCAATTAAAACTGAATTATGAGTTAGATCCTCGCTGGGTGCCCCATAGTTTAGGCCTCGTACTACTTGTAAGCTACGCTTAGAGAATCATTTCGATACTTTGATGTAATGGTTAGCAAGCTAGATCCATTACGACTAAGTGGTGAGTTTGATCTCCACGAGGTGATGGCACAGGAGCGAAAGTTTTTGAGCTCCTGTGCCATCCCCGCAGCAGTTACATATGCGCCATCAATTACGTTATTAAACAAAGAGATTGATAGCAAAAAAAAAAAAATCAATTTGAAATTTTTCAAAACTATAGCAGTGGTGCAAAGCTACATTCATCGATCTTTAGTCGTGGTATCGGTTCTCACCGAGTGCCTTATATCTGTAGCCTTGTGCTAAATTTCGGTAAGCTATTTTTTTTGCGGAAGATTATGCAAAGCTTAGCTTGTACTGCTGTCAATAATGCCGCGATTCTAGAAATTAGGCTTCAGCCCCTAACACGTGTATATTACACTTTGGGGGCTCTAGTAGCTATTGTTTCGGTCACACAAGCCGTTGAGGGTGATTATGTTGTTTTTTATAAGATTTACTTAATACAAGGCTCAAGAGCCACTAAATGTAGGGAGTTTCTTTTAAAATAGTAGTGATGAATGTGATATGAATGATAGAGAAAGTGGTAGGAAACGAACATTTTGAGGATAAGGAGGATAGTTAACGATTGACGCCTGACTTGAATAGGTTGTCGTGAGATCGAATATTGATAGATACCTTACATCACCGCTTCATGGGGATCGAAGCGGAAATTAACTAAAGTCCAGTTCTAGGGACAGCGCTCACCCCATGCTGCACCTTCTTCATTGATATGAAGAAGGGTCAACTTCAATTCTTGATGCCTAAAGCGTCTTCCAAAAAAGAACCGCCCAGTATCAATTCTTGTTATCACCGGCATGTACACGTGCGGGGGTCTATATTATTTGTAGCCTTGTGTCAAGCCAACCATTGATGCAGGGAGAGTAACTAGTCAGTTTCGCAGGGTTATTACTAATGTAATCTTGAGTTACTCAAAAGTTAGCTGTTTGTAATTCTTAGACTACCATAATGTACTGATCTGGCGACTCGACTGCAGCCACTTCCCCATCGTCGAGATGTGGCCTCCCTCTGTCTCTTCTATAAATACTTTCATGGCTTCTGCTCGGATGAGCTTAAGTCACTGATGCCTCCTCAACAGGTGTTTACCCGTGCAACCAGACTGTCAACTGGGTCCCACCCATTCACAGTCAGGTTAGCCAAATGCAGACGACAATTCTACTCCTGCAGCTTCCTCTCTCGCACTTCCCGCCTGTGGAACTCACTCCCGTATTCTTGCTTTCCTGACGGCTACAACCTCCAGAAATTTAAATGCAAAGTCAATACTCATCTACTAACCACTGGCCTCTAGCTCTCTCCCCTCCCCTGTATAACCTTCCCTTTCTCTCCACCTATGTATCTGTCATCGCACCTGCTTCCTCAGCTTTCTATTGTTCCTTTCTAACTAGTTTGTACTCCTCACTCTTTTCTAATTAATCTTTTTACATTTATGTAAGCCCCTGCACATCAGTGGCGTTTCCGCCTTGCTCGGGGTGAAATGAATAAAAAATAAAAATAAAAATAATACATATTTTGAACTTGACATTTTTATTTATTTTTTTTAGTACAAATGCTAACATTTGTAGTTTACTTAATTCTGAAATTTAATTTTCTTGCAGATTTTCAAGTAATAAAATATATCTTATTCTATGTTCACAATTGAATACATGGTGGAATATAGTCAGCTTTTGTGTATATAGATGCTTATACTGGAATAGAGTCTGATTTTAGAAAGTGTAGTATATTATATAGATTAATATTAGGACTTCATGGCTAAAACTGTAATTATAGTATAAATTTATTTTAATGGCCATTTTAATTGCATACATATTAGTCGCCGTTTAACTTGTATACATTTTAATGGCCATTTTAATTGCATACATATTAGTCGCCGTTTAACTTGTATACATTTTAATGGCCATTTTAATCCTATACATTCTAATCATCATTTTAGTTGTATACATTTTAATTATCAATTTGGAAATTCATCAGAATTTAACAGGTGTAATGCAAATTTAGCAGGCATTATTTTCTGTGTCTGTGCGCATACAAATATGCAAATGCACACACATAAATATATGTACACATATATTATTTAATATATATTTGGGAAGCAATCTTGCATTTAAACATGTTTCGTTAAACACAACAGACAAGGTTTATTAATTTTTTATTTGTTTTTTCCAGTAAATTACATGTTTCCTCTTTGCTGGAGATAAGGAATGTAAAATCCTTCTATAATTTTTGACTTCCCAAGCGATTTCAGCCACTTCTCTGGCCATTTTCAAGGATGTTATTTTTCCGATGTTGCTATTGTCATTATGTTTGACATTAATGTAATTTTTGTGTTTTTTGTGATTTTGAAAATGGAGACATCTTTAAAGCTATCACGTGATGCACGCGGCTGGACATCGCGTGAGCGTCTCTCTTTTTTCATTATTGTTTTTTTTACTTTCAAAATTCAATTTCCACTGTTAAATAACATAAGGTTGATGTTATGAGAAAATTGTTTGATATATAGTGCCTCTTTTATAGTGAGGAGCCTTTGATATTGTGATTTAAATAATATTTTTGTATTTTCAACTAAAGGTTTTCTTGCAAAGCTGTCTTATTACAAAGAACAGACATTATATATCTATGCTATAAGCCTAGATGTGGTGTAAAGGATGAATTTTAATCGGAGAGCCGAATCCCGATTCAAGTTGGGTTTGTTACTCACTTGGTATGGATCCACCTGTAAAAATCCCGCCTAAAAGAAATTTCTAGCCATCTAAAGTATTTCTGGTTTTGATTTAACTTGAAAAGTCGTAGAAAACGAATCAATCAACCAATTTATTTGCACACTAGAAAAAATCAATAAATTTAATATACATAAAATGTTTATTCTTTTTCTGGTCGGATGCTCCTGCTATTCACCTCGGGCTTCTTGACAAAATCTAACGGAGAATCTGTAATGTGATCGATCCCGACTTGGCAGCTCGGCTGCAGTCGCTCTCTCACGTGGTTTCCCTGTGTCTCTTCTACAAATACTTTCACGGCTTCTGCTCCAATGAACTTAGCTCACTGGTGCCCCCTATGTGTGAATTTACTCGAGCTACTAGACTAGCAACTTTTACAGTGAAACCGATAAAATGTAACCGCAATTTCTACTCTAATAGCTTCTTTTCTTGCACTTCCCGCCTGTGGAATTCCCTTCTGTATACTTACTTCCCCGACAGCTACAATCTCCATGAAATTAGATATAGTCAATAGTCATCTCCTATCTCAATGACTCGCATCCTTTCTCTAAAGCTCTTTTCTCCATTCACTACACCCTCATCTCACCAGTATTTTCTTTCTTCTATTACCCTCTTCCTGACATCTCCTATAACCTGTCCCTCTTTCTCATCACTTCCTCTCTTTGTAACCCCCTGCTCACCAGTGGCAATAAAACTGCCTTACTTGGGGTGAAATGATTTTTAAAAAAAGTAAGACGTGTTGACAAGAATAACAATTACTGACAAAATATATATCGAATTTAAATGACATATGTAGTAGTTACGTATGTATTAAATCGCCTAAACACTTCTTTAAAAAGAATTTGCTTCCTTATTTTTGCGTGACGACTTGCTTGTTCTTTGTTATTCAGCCATTACCGGATAGAGTGACATGCGCAGAAACATATTCGCATACACAAAACAATTTAATTGAAAAATAAGCACGAAAAGAATACTTCATTGTTGTTACAGTATATGGCTGGTGAAGTTCAGTTGCAAAGGGAACTTAACTAATAACGACGTGACTTCCTTGTCTATGTCAGTCGACGGAAAGAAAATACGAAGCGACATTCGTTGTTCTTGTTGTGTCCGGATTTTTTTAAAGATGGCGACTGGCAATCCAGAAATCAAATACGAACGACAAGAAGCACTAAGACGCTACAAAAAATAAATAAATAAAAAAAAAATGAAGTTAACTGAGCGGAAATATAAGGAAGGAAGAACGGAAGAACAAGAGGAACTAAAAGGTGTACGAGGAATATTTCAAGAAACCCAAGGAAATAAGAGTATGAACGCGAATAAAGAATAGTCAAAGTTGAGAAAGATGAACTATGAAAGCAGCCGATAACAAAAAAGAGTAAAAGTTGATCAGAGAGAGAGAGAGAGAGAGGGGGGGAGATAAAGAAACAAGAAAAAGAAGAAACCAGATGGTGGCCAAAAAATAAAGTAAAATAAAATTTATTTTGAAAATATATGAATGCTTTGTATGAAATATAGGAAAATTTATAAAGAAAAAATGTACCAAAAATCTATAAGTAATGTATAAAAAATACAAGAATGTTTTTTATGAAATATATAAAGAATGTATACAATATATGGAAAATGTATGAATGCTTTACATAAAATATATAATTGATTGATTTGTTTTCTACAGCTTATCAACCCTTTGCGGTTTATTTAAAGACAGAAAATAGTTTTAACCAGGGAAATAATAATAATGGTTTAGAGATACAAGTCTTAGTAACTAACCTATAGCTGATGGGTGAAGAAATGGATTCCTACATTTTCCATAGGTATTTGCACGTAAGTGAATATAACACATCCATCTGGACTTGGAATTTGGGTCTCCGATTAATTCATTCCGAGCCATTATCCATTAGACCACATCCAAGCTTACAGAACTTGTTATCCTCAAGTGGTCTCCCCCTCTACGTACTAACGAGGTTCGACTCGGTTTAATTTTCGTGGTCGCATGGGAACTGGTGTGGCAACAAGATGTGGTCGTTATACATGAAATGTATGCAATGTACGGGATATTAAGTAAAAAAAATTGTTAAGGTGCCTTTCTATGAGGAATGGACTCTTCCTCCTGCTATACATAATAACTGGAGTGACTTCCGAGGACGCAGCTATGAGACACTCTGGAGAGTCGTAAAACAGTCGAGACGCAGCGTAATTATGCTGTTTGGACATACACTTCTGTCTGCTGATTACTAAGACTTTGTCTTGTATATATGTTCTTGTCATTCTAATACACAGTTGAAACATATCTTCTTGTTTCTGTGTCTTACTTCCGGTCCCTAACACAACAACTTGGCGACGAAGATTTCGCCACAACTCCACAACACAATATATGAATGTTTTGTATGAAAGATATGAAAAATGTTATAATGTATGAGAACGTATATAATGTATAGCAAATTTATTTATTTATCAGTTAAGTGCCATACGTGAAACACGCTTGGGCGATCATGTCTCGAAAGAGACATGGCTGACTGGGCAGAAGATTATCCCGCAGTAGTTTGCCATTGCTTTCTGCGGTAGACTGGTTGCTAGCCAAGGCTATATAACCCAATCTGTCCTGTTATTTAACCCATAACTGGAAGGAATAGACGGATTAATACCTTTCCCAAGGGTATTTGCGCGTAAGTGAATGCGATGAATTCAACTGGAATTCGAACTCGTCTCCCCGATTTCTTGTTCCGAGTCGATATCCACTGCACCACAAAGCACATCCGCTCGACAGATCTGTTTCGCTGTATCACAGCTCATCAGTACGGTTAGACTGCGATTGCTTCTGACCCAGGATTGAAACCCGACCGAAGTGGCGTCAGTCGGCGATTCTACCACTGGGCCATATTTATTTATACTTTGTATAAAATACATGAAAATGTATTTAACGTATGAAAAATTAATGATAGAAAAAGTAACAAATATCTAACGCACCTTGTAATTGAAAATGTGATTGTGCGCCTGCCTTTATGTGATAATCAACTAATGTACTTTTAACTTTTAAGAGCATCAATAGCAAATTATCAGACATTGCATGAGATGAAACAATCCCATCACGCCAAATATGTGGCCACCTAAATCGAAAGGCATGCATTCCCTTGACAATTACGTGTGGGGGTGTTGCTGACCGGGAGACTAATCAGCGTCCCCACAATACGATTGAATCCTTAAAAGCCGCCATTACACAAGTAATGTCCAATATCAATAGATGCCATGTGATGCCTGCATGTCAATGGTTCTTGTGTCCTATTGAAGTTACCACTGCGGCTAGTTTAACCATTACGTAGTTGTTTCGAAGATATGCTAGCTTTTCTCACATGTTCTCAAATATCTTACGCAATATATATACTGCCCACAAACTCTACTATGAAAGGCAGCATAGCTTCCGCTTTGCCAGGTCCACGGCCGATAAGCTAACAACCGTTACGGAATACATGCTCCAGGCCCTTGATGAGTCAAGCGAGGCTCGTGCTGTTGCTCTTGACATCTTTTGACAGGGTTTGGCACTCTGGCCTTCTATGCAAGCTACGGGGTTACGGTATTACCGGACGCTTGCTTGATCTAATCCAATCTTTTTAAACAACCGCAAAATGAAGATCGTTTTGAATGGGCATGCCTCTTCATCCTACAGCACAAATGCTGGTGTCCCACAGGGCTCTATCCTGAGCTCGACGCTCTTCCTTATTTTCATCAATGACCTCTCAGATGAGATCAAGTGCCAAGTAGGCATCTACACAGATGACACCACAATTTACTCCCGCATCAGTAAGAAACCCGTCGTGGCGGACAAACATAATCTCGCTGCTGACCTTTAACTGGATCTACACTCTGTGGTGAATTGGAGCAAGAAGTGGCTCGTCAATTTCAATGCGTCTAAGACCAAGCTGTTGTCTGTCAATCATCACAGGCAACCTCTCTTGCCTCCCATAAGCATGGACCAAGCGAGTCTCCCTGAGAGCAATACACTACGCCTCCTTGGCCTTACCCTCTCTTCTGATCTCAAATGGAACCACTACATCGAGACCATAGCTAAATCCACTGCTGAGAAGGTTGGGTCACTGTGTCGGGCCAGGATGTTTTTTCTGCCTGAATCCATCCTGCATATATACAAATCAATTATTCGTCCGTGCATGGAATACTGCTGTCATATATGGTCAGGCGCCGCTGCCGTTCATCTCAGTGTTCTCGACAGGCTCCAAAGGAGAATCAGGAATGTGATAGGTACTGACTTGGCGGCTCGACTACAGCCACTTCCCCACCGACAAAATGTGGCCTCCCTTCGTCTGTCCTATAAATACTTTCATGGCTTCTGCTCGAACGAACTTAAGTCACTGATGCCTCCTCAACAGGTGTTTACTCGTGCAACCAGATTGGCAACTGGGTCCCACCCATTCACAGTTAGGTTAGCCAAATGCAGACGACAATACTACTCATGCAGCTTCCTCTCTCGCACTTCCCGCCTGTGGAACGCGCTCCCATATTCTTGCTTTCCTGACGGCTACAACCTCCAGGAATTTAAATGCAAGGTCAATACTCATCTATTAACCACTTGACTCTAGTTCTTTCCCCACCCCGTACATTCTTTCCTTTCTCTCCACCTTTGAAACTGTCATCACACCTGCATTCTCATCTTTCTATTGCTCCTTTCTATTGCTTCCTTTCTATTGCTTCCTTTCTAACTGGTTCGTCTTCCTCTTCACTCTCTTCTAATTAATCTTTTTACACTTATGTAGCCCCCTGCACATCAGTGGCATTACCGCGTTGCTCGGGGTGATACGATTAAAATATATATATATATATATATATATATGAGTGAGCCCGTACCGTCAAATAAAACGGGAAACATTTATATCGATAAAAATATGCATGTACCTTCTATTGAGTATTGTATTATTAAAACACAAGAAAAAAGACTACAAACCACTGGGCGTGAGAGGAGGGATATATATATATATATATATATATATATATATATATTCTTCACTATTTGACGACATAATAATTGCAAAAAGATAAAATAATAAGACAGTTCGAGAGCAAACGTCGGCAAGAGCATCATAACTGATAGAAAAGAGAATGAACTGAACCAACTGAACATATGTGCAAAACTGGATGAATATATATATATATATATATATATATATATATATACGCGTAGGCATATCCGGTCAAAAAGAACAGAAAAATATTTATATCGATAAAATATTGATGTACCTACTGTTGAATACCTTATTAATAAGACATAAGCGCGCACACACACAAGGGTTTTTATTATAATACTATATATATATATATATATATATATATATATATGATAAAACAAATAAAGAAAAACGTAGGAAATCTAAAATGTTTCACTTTTGTTAAAGCTTGTTTACAGATCTGGTTAAAAACAAAGGATTAAATATTTTTAAAAAAATTAAAATAAAAATCAATAAAAAAAAGCAACAAAATACAGTATACTGGAATGTTGTTTCCGGTTTGATTCTTATTGGCCAGATGTATGTCATGTGTAATAAAGCAATAGACGATTATTTTAAATGCTAGTCTATGTATATATATGAACGCTTTTCCGTTTATATGTGTGGCATTTATACACAGGATACGTAATTTAGTATTTGGGCAGCAATCACTCTTTTATACAAGTATCATTCAAGACGACCGACAAGGTATTGTGCTTAAGCTTATTTAATTTTGCTAGTATTTTTTTGTGGACATAAAGTGTGCAAAAACAGTCTAAATATACTGCATGTCCGATCATTTGTGCATGTATTTCGACATAATATAGCCGTAATCCGATTAAATAAAGAAAATAATATAAAAATATACTCGATATAAATACTTTATTTTACTTTTTTAATTAATTGTTATATCTTTGCAGTCTAGAAAATAATTTTAAAAATATTGAAATAAAGAGAGATGGAACGGAGATAGACAGATAGATAGAACTAGACTGAGATAGATAGATAGATAGATAGATAGATAGATAGATATTGATAAGACTGAAATAGATAGATAGATAGATAGATAGATAGATAGATAGATAGATAGATAAGACAGATAGAGAAGACTTAAATAGATAGATAGATAGATAGATAGATAGATAGATAGATAGATAGATAGATAGATAGCTATGTATGTATGTATGTATGTATGTATTTGTGTGTATATATTTTCTTCAGCGTTTTCTAATATTCTTTTCTTTCTTGTCTCTTTTCGCCTCTTAATCCTATTCTGGTTTTTGTCTATTGATCTTGACGGAAGATTATAAAAGACTTTAGTCCTTCGAAAAACATGGCCGCTTCAATTCACCAATAAGATGAGAGTATTAAAGCAAGCATTCTCTTTAGTTCCCATTTATTGGTGTAAACTCATGTTCCTCTGTGATCCTCTATTTAGTTGCCAGTACATATCTTAGCATTAGCTTTATGTCATGTTTGCCTATGCAGCACTAATCTCTGGTTCTTGTCTATCAACGAACTGAGATAATCTAAATGCTATCATGGTTCTCTTAGCGAGATTATAGAACGAAGCGAATAGAGTTGGATTTTTAGTACATTTTCTTGCTGACAAAGCCAACAAATCAAAGCCAGAATAATCTCCATAGAATCTATTTGTTTAATAGCGAAATATGTTTTTCTGACAAGCGCTCAAATAATATTTTCCTGTTGAAATTCGTAGCTGAGAAGCATTTTTCAAACATTAATAAAATTGGCCATAATTTGTCTATACTTCTGAGATGAAGTAGTATTTACACTAATTACACTGTTCAGACTATTGTCCTCGTCTTTATTGCCATGTTTACGACGTTTCGGTGTTTGTACGCTCCAATGGGCCATGTGCCCCCAAGGACATATGGCCCAGTGACGTTGGTTAGTTCCAGTGGCTTGACCCAAAGTGTTGTGAGTTCAATACCAGGCTACAGCAATGGTGAAAAATTAACCTAGAGAATTAAGTTAAAGGGAGATAACTACATGTCTACAGAAATAGCATCGCACAAGAAATGAGAATTATATATATATATATTTTTTTTTATAATCATATCGCTCCAAGCCAGGCATTTTATTGCCACTGTTTTGCAGGAGGTTACATGGGAGGAAAGTTATGAGAAAGAGTGGCAGGTTATAGTGGGTGTCAGAAAATGGGTAAGAGAAGGGTGAGAATACTGATGAGAGTAGAGTGGACGGAGAAAGGAGCATGAGAGAAAGGATGCAGGTTAGTGAGATAGGAGATTACTATTGACTTTACATTTAAATAGCTGTCGGGAAAGCAAGTAAATGAAAGGGAATTCCACAGGCTGGAAGTGCGAGAAAAGAAGCTGATGGAGTAGAATTTGCGTTTACATTTTATTGGTTTCACAGAAAAAGGGTGGGACCTAGTTGCTAATCTTGTAGCTCGAGTAAATTTATATATAGGAGGCACCAGTGAGCTAAGTTCATCGGAGCAGAAGCCGTAAAAGTATTTGTAGAAGAAATTTTTTTTTTTCGTATCACCCCGAGCAAGGCGGTAACACCACTGATGTGCAGGGGGCTATGTAATAGTGAAAAGATCGGAAAAGAGAAAGCTGGAAACCACATCCTAAACAAGGAACAAGGGACAAGCCTCTTAACCTGTTCAATAGATGTGGGTGGAGTGTGAACCAGGTGATAGATCTATCTACTCCAATTGAAAAAAAAAAGTGAGAAGATTGGAAAAGAGAAAACTGGAAACCGCATCCTAAACAGGAAACGAGGGATGAGCCTCTTCACCTGTTCAATAGACGTGGGTGGAGTGTAAACCACCCCAGTAATCGTAATAAAGGGTTCAGTTCGAATTTCCTAGCACCTGAAGAAGGCCAGATCGTACAATGACCGAAATCTTGTAAATGTAGCAATAAAGATGAGGACAAAAGTCCGAACTGTATAAATAGTGACCCTAATTTATCAACATTTTCTGCGTTCGAATCTTATCCAGATTTGAATAAAGTGCATTCAGAAAATGTATTTCTCCTTTTCTATGGAAATTACTGTAGCTACATACTCTTACTAACATTATCAACTTATTGATATTTAATATGTATTTATGCATAAAACATAATGTATTAATTAATCATTTTTTCTTGAGTGTAAAGTGGAAATTATATTGTATTAACCAAAGTTTTATAGTCTGGTGACATGCTAATCGTAGCATAGATGTAGCATAAAACCAAAAATTATGAAGCACCCAGTGAGGATCTAACTCATAATTCAGTCTTAATTCATCAAGCAAGAAAGGTTCGAAGTGTGCTAATGGTTTCGTAAGCGTATCTTAGAAGTGGCACAAGGCTGTAAGTGTGGAGCAGCTAGTGAGGATCGAAATCTTTGCCCACTCGTAGCTTAGATGTTGCACAAGGTTGAAAGTATGGAGCACCCAGTGAGGACCGAACTCACTACTTGCTAATAATTATTCTAGCGAGACAAGTTTGCCAATCATTGCACCAAGTCGAAGTTCTGAAATGATTTCCAAGCGAAGATTCAATGCGGCACAAGAATATTACGGGGCGTTCCACAGATCAGGCCGGTAGAAATATATGCATAAATATACTATTTAACTAAAATCAAAATATCTACTCAAACACGAGTATCGATAAAAAATAACTTTCAAACAAATAAATTAAATATATCGCTTGTTAATTCATTTTCGTTAATTTCCAGAACTTTCAGTAACATTGTCTGTTTACATTATGATACATTTCAGAGCAGAGATGATTATTTACTAGAAATTGAAGATTGCTTGATTTATCTTCAACTAGCCTGTGTAATAATTCGTGATCGAGTGGTCTAAGAGGCATTAAATCAATTGGTGGATTTCCCTATGTTGTTAGAGGTCGCAGGTTCTAATCTTGTCCAATGACACACATTTTTCTAACAAAAAAAAAAAAAAAAAAAAAAAAAAAAAATATATATATATATATATATATATTAGTCATCCACATACAAGCCTTTTTCGCTGTATCACAAGGGATGAGCCTCTTCACCTGTTCAATAGATGTGGGTGGAGTGTGAACCGGGCGATAGTTTAGTTTAGTCTATCTACTCCAATTGAAAAAAAAAAAAGAAAAAAGAAAAAGAAAAGAGTGAAAAGATTGGAAAAGAGAAAACCGGAAACCGCATCCTAAACAGGAAACAAGGGATGAGCCTCTGCACCTGTTCAATTGATGTGGGTGGAGTGTGAACCGGGCGATAGGTTAGTTTAGTCTATCTACTCCAATTGAAAAAAAAAAAAAAGAGTGAAAAGATTGGAAAAGAGAAAACCGGAAACCGCATCCTAAACAGGAAACAAGGGATGGGCCTCTTCACCTGTTCAATAATATATGTACACATACAACTCACACACACACACACTTAAATGCGTGCACACATACCCGCACAAGCATATATATGCATACACATATATGTACACGCACACATATACATATATACATGTACACATATACGAACACACACACATATATATATATATATATACACTCAAACACCAGCAAAAACAAATATGTAAGCAATACCATAGATATATAAAAACCCGTATATAAATAAACAAACCTCGACACGTATAACAGTGGTGTACAAACAAACATTATATATATTCCGTAAAATAGGGTGATGTGTGAAATGGGCCCATACTTCCGATTTACCATGAAATAACGTGTCTGCGTTAATTTTCCTTATATTTGCTCTATATGTATTTATATACATATACATTTAGAGCTCTCTTAGAGAGTTATTCTAACACTGTATGTACCGGATACTCCTTTGGATTCTTCTTATCTACACCGCATGCTGATTTATATATATATATATATATATATATATATATATATATATATATATTAAAAAAGGATTAATTCAAAGATGTTGAATGGCCATTCAACATCTTTGAATTAATCCTTTTTTAATATATATTTGCTCTGTAATATTTTATTACATGGAGCTCTCTTCCTGTATCATTTTTTAATATTAAAATAAATTTTTAATATTAATTAGGATCGGGTTTTTTGGAATTTACCTTCCTGCTTTTTTCCCTTGGATTGAAGTATCTGAATTAAAATATATATATATATATATATATATATATATATATATATATATATATATATATATATATATATAAAGGTTCCCGTGCTCGATACATAACACATACTCTACTCTACATTATACATAACACCTCATACATTCTGTCACATGTAAAATAACATTCACCCTCAAAAATGGCTAAAAGTATAGCCAAAAGTGTTCGGATAAACAAAACATTAGGACAATTTTTATTTAATTTATGAGCTCAATAAAAAAAAATAAACAAAAACATAAAACTACATGAAAATTTACATAAAAACTAACCATCACACCTTGTCTGTCATTTTTAATGAAACCTGCATAAATGAGAGATTGCTGCCCAAATATATAAAAGGTTTTTCTCTTGTTTTACATTAATACGTTTTGTTCCTTAATGAATTTTATCAAGGAATGAATCTATATACCTTTTGCATATTTGCCAATTAGATCTATTCTCATGTGTATTAAGTTCAGTTTTCACTGGTACACTACTTTTGAGACCTTGTGCCATACAACGTCATGCCTAGTTAATAATCACACCTATGAAAATAAATACTCTTGTACAGTTGACATTTCCAGATGCGTACGTGTGCATGCTTGTCATGCGCATGCGCAAGAAGAGAGTCGTACATGTAAGCGTGCGTGCGAAAAGAAAATAAATAACCGAGGGATTTGGGGAATCAAT
The DNA here is from genome assembly GCA_037127315.1 of Ascarosepion bandense. NCBI lineage: Eukaryota > Metazoa > Mollusca > Cephalopoda > Sepiida > Sepiidae > Ascarosepion > Ascarosepion bandense. Next base: position 2,017,749 of record JBBBDQ010001589.1, read on the forward strand.
TACTTTCTGTCAGCGTTCAGCTCGTATTTGATTCTTTGCGTTCAACAGGCTCCAAGGATTTGTCCCTGGTACTAGTTTGCACAAACACCATTACCACAATGATGCCACAACATATCATATTGCTGTCGATTACACTGTGTCACGGCCTAAACAGAGGACGTCCTCATGACTTGTGTCATGTGTGAATCGATACAGTGAAGATAAAGGAAGTGAGAAGAAGAAGAAGAAGAGGAGGAGGAGGAGAAGGAGGAGGAAAAAAAGAAAAATGAGAAATAGGAAAAACAGAACGAAAAAAATGGCGAACGCTTTGGGGAGAAACTACAAATGAAAAAAGAAAAAAATAATAGAGAAACATGGATCGGAAGCCATACAAATCTAGTGGACTGCAAATATTGAAAGAAATAAATTAAATTAATATAAAAATATAAGAAAACAGAAAGAAAGAAAGAAAAAAGAAACAAAAGGATACAAACAAATGAAACAAACAAACAAATGAACTATGAAACACATAAACAAAAAAAAAAAGAGAAAAAATGAAAAAGATTTGGAAAGAAATTTGAACTAGGGTAAGAGCAAAAAAAGGAAAGAAGCAGAATAAACACATATTAAGGTAAAAAGAAAAAGAAGAAAAAAGTGAATGAATGAAGGTGGACTGAATATTTTAAAAAAGAAAGAAAGTGGAAATAGAGCGAAGAAAGAAAAGAAAGAAAAAATTCGAAAGAATAAGAAGAGAGAAGTGAACAAGATTTAAATGTAACACTATTTTTGGTAACAAAAAGGAAAGGGAGATGGGAAAGAAAGAGGAGAAGAAACAAAGCTAAGAACTGAAATTTTCTTTCTTTCTTTCTTTCTTTCTTCTCCAGTCGCTAGAGCAAGAGCGATAAACTGTGATAAACTCTAACCAAATACTACACCGAACAGAATGTATGTATAAAAATTCCTTGTTAATTTTACAAAGATTTTCTTTTTATTATTCCTCCCAGCTCTGTCTAGATCATCGACGCAACGGATTTTCGGCGATTTTCAACCAAGACCGGCTTTGTGGTCACTCAAGCTCAATGTTGGCAGAGCCCGGTTTCGAATGAAGTGATCAACTATCGATTGACTGCGAGATTTTGGGACTCGACTTTAAAAGAACGGTGGCGGTGGGGGTTCACATAAGAAAGAAAAGGAAGAATGAAAGAAATACGGAAATAGAAGACGGAAAGAAAATGAAAAGATAGATAGATAGATAGATAGATAGATAGATAGATAGATAATGACTAAAATGAGATAGATAGATAGATAGATAGATAGATAGATAGATAGATAATGACTAAAATGAGATAGATAGATAGATAGATAGATAGATAGATAGATAGATAATGACTAAACTGAGATAGATAGATAGATAGATAGATAGATAGAGAGAGAGAGAGAGAGAGATAACTAAAATGAGATAGATAGATAGATAGATAGATAGATAGATAATGACTAAAATGAGATAGACAGATAGATAGATAGATAATAACTAAAATGAGATAGATAGATAGATAGATAGATAACTAAAATGAGATAGATAGATAGATAGATAGATAGATAGATAATGACTAAAATGAGATAGATAGATAGATAGATAGATAGATAGATAGATAACTAAAATGAGATAGATAGATAGATAGATAGATAGATAGATAGATAGATAACTAAAATGAGATAGATAGATAGATAGATAGATAGATAGATAGATAGATAGATAGATAGATAACTAAAATGAGATAGATAGATAGATAGATAGATAGATAGATAGATAGATAGATAGATAGATAAAAAAGAAATAATGAAAACTGAAAGAGGTAATGGAAGAAGTTTTAAGAAAGTAAAAGGAAGAATGAATGACAAGTGGAAGACGGAAAAAAATTAAAAGTTGAAAAGTTTTTAAAATAAATCGAGAAAAAAACTAGAAAAGGAAAGAAAATAAAAAAAAATTAAAGAAACCAGGATAAAACGAAGAATGAGGCAAAAGAAGAATTTTTAAGAAAGAAAGAAAGAAAGAAAGAAAGAAAGAACGTCAGTATTAAATAAGAAAACTTTGAAGCATACAACAACCAACTCAAAATTTTAAGGAAGATAAAAATAAATAAAGAAATATATAAAATAAGACAAAGAAGAAAAAGAAAAATCTATAATAAAAATAAAACAACTGTGAGAGTATAAAAAATAAGAAAATAAACACTAATAATAAGAAAATCTGACATAAAACAAAAGATATATATATATATATATATATATATATATATATATCGAGAAATATATATATATTATTTAGGCATTTTATGAGGCTACCATCTGGCATTTTTCTTTTCTAAAAATATTCTTCTTTACTTGAGAAAGACTGTTCATCTTGCATATGAAATAAAATGTGTAGGGTGTTTTGAATATCCAATGGGAAATTAACTTTTCAAACTTTTTTTCAAAGTGAATTTATTTAAATAGATCGCTAAATTTAAATGTTTGTACTTTAAAGCAACATTTTACCTCATTGCAAATAAAACCTGTTTTCGTTAGTTTTTCAAAGAAGAAAATAGAAATGATCGATTTACAAGCATAGAATGGATCCATAATTATGTAGCATGATATGCATTCATTTGTTGTATTTCGATCTGAAATTTTCAATGTATATTATTGGCGATGTAGCTCCAATATTAAGATTTAGTTTTGCATTAAGCACAATAAGAAGAAGGTAATTACGCAGAAAAATAAATGCTTTTTATAAACTACAAAATTATGGATGGAGCCAAGAATAAAAATAAAGTTAAGTTGTGATAATGTTTAGCGTCAAGATTGTTTTTTTTTTAGTAGTTTTACTGATAAAAGTTATTTTGGCAAGCAGGTTTTTTTTATCGTAAAGTGCTCGATATCTGGGTAGAAATAGAGCGATAATAGAATTAATGCAGATAAATTTATCACTTAGCTGAGCAGGTTCATGCCGACTTCGAAATTTCGAGAGAACATCGTTATGATATCACTCGTCAGGTTTAAATTTTAGATCTACTGTCGTGTTTATCAGTTTTTTTTTTTGTTATTTTATGGAACTTCGTGTAATTTGAAATTTAATATTTTGCTGTGGGTGTGGTCTATCATTTGTTAATTGTTTTTTATTGCTTTTGTTGTGCTTATTTCATTTTAATGCTGTATTATTTGTGTTTGGTTGATTTTCTTTTTATTGCTTTTTACTGTACGTGTGAATAAATGCCACTTAATTCTTTTATATGGAATAGGTGTCCGCTTGATTGCTTGTTTGTTTGTTTGTTTGTTCTTGTTATTTAGGCTGACTTTTTTATTGTGTTGGCTTAACCTTTTTGCAAGCGTATTGATATATACGACTTCTTCAAAGATTTGTGTTCCTGTGTGTCTTTGTGTATGCGGGCTTTATGTGTAATTATTTTTCGTTTGGTGGTTATTTTATTTTCTGTTTTTTTTTTTTTTGTCGTGATTGAGCATTTGCATATTTATATTTATATTTTTTATTTATATGCAAAAGTTTTGTGCCATTTTTATTTGATTTTGTTTTTATTTGCGTAGCAAAGTAGATATTTGTTCGCATGTCTAAATTTTCCCATTATATAATTTTTTGTTTAATATTTTACTTTAATTTCTAAAGCTTGTTATTGGTAGTTTCTCCACTAAACATAATTTCCAGTTTCTGCTAGTGACGCTGCGTGTTGGTGCTCTTTTTTCGATCCAATTTTGGTGGTAATGTTATTTTCTTTCTGTTTAATTTTTTTTTTTTTTTTGTATTTTGATAGTGTTTTTTTAGTTTTTCGTGTTCAGGGATATTTTGTGATTTTTGAATCTTTCATTGAAGGTTGTTTTTTGTTGCGCCTAAGTCAACCTTTTAAACCAAAAGCATATCGAAGACTTAGCCCTGATGACTGATGACATCATAACGGTGTACTTACGAAACTTGAAGTGGGCATGAACCTGCGCACTCAATTGATTGACAAATTTTTCTGCATTAACCTATATATATAAGTGCTCTCTCTTTCTCTCTCTCTCTCTCTCTCTCTCTATATATATATATATATATATATATATATATATATATATAACAATAATATAGAGGAAGGAAGTAAGCAATATCAAATAATCAAAAAGTGCTCAATACAAAATTCAATATGAAGAAAGTAGAGAAAAAATATAGACAAAATTAATTTTCATTGGTTGTAGAGCATTAAAAACTGTTGAGCTATTCACATATTTTTGAGATGGACAGAGAGATCCAATCCAGAATAGCCAAAGTCAGCACAACATTTTGTTATTTTATACATAGGTTATGGAACACGAAAGGTGTGTCTCTGAAGATAAAGATCGACATACACAGATCAGTTGTTCTCTCAGCCCTTCTCTATGGTGCCAAAATTGGACCCTATAACGCAGGCACATAAACTAACTTGACGCCTTTCACGTGCACTCTCTTCGTGACATATGCGGTATAAAATGGGATGACAGGGTCAAGAATTGTGTAAAACTGAATAAATGTAACAATATCGCAAGCATTAAAGCCATTCTAGCAAAATTAAACTTAGCTGGACTGGTCATGTTGTGAGAATGGATGAGCATAGGCTTTCAAAAAGGTGCTGTATGGACAACTAACAAACTCCAAGCGTTTAGCTGAACCTCTACTCTTACGTTACAAAGACAAGTTGAAAGACAAGTTTAAACGTCTCAACTTTGATCTGAAAACCTGGGAAGTTCAAGCATCAAAATAAC
>JBBBDQ010001589.1:2037500-2155000 GCA_037127315.1 Ascarosepion bandense
TTTGCTTTTTATATCCAGCATATCAGACACATACACGCAAACATGGAAAGTAACCTACACGAACTCCTGCAGGAAGTAGTTATAAAAAGTGTAAAAGAAAGGACTACATATAAACTAACAAGAAAACTGAATGCCTGTTAATAAGTAAAAAGAGGAGTCAAAATGCCAATGATAGGCCAGGGATATTAAAATCAAGCTGGTACGGAAATTGAAATACATGGAAAGTGCTCTAACAGAGGATGGAAAGATCCGAAAGCCTATTGGCATGGCTAAGGATGCATTCCAGAAGCTGAATAGCGTATTAAGAGACGGGAAAATTTTTCACTGAAAAGAAAGAAGAGATTACTGGATTGTTATGTGATGTATTTCCTTCAATATGGCAGCAAATGCTGGACAATCTCATCGAAGATTAAGAAATGACATGAAGCAACCGAAATGTGTTTCTACAGAAGGCTGTTGAGGATACAGAACATGTGAGCAACGACGAAGATTTGAGTAGGATTGACACGGAAGAGAAACTGAAACTTCTGAAGTTTCTGGGACATGTAGTGAGGAAGGAGGGCTTAGAGAATCTGAGGCTCACGGAGCGGACAGAATGGAAGATGAGACAAGAGAAGAAACGTAAGCTATACCTGATGGACTTGATCAGATGGATGGCAGAGTGGGAGTTGAGCGGGATAACAGGAGAAGGGGTGTTAAGAGCTACAAGGGATAGAAAGATGTGGAGGGCCATGATCGCATACGTCTTGAAGGAACACCGCACATAGAAGAAGAAAAATATTTTCTGCTGTAGCTAAAGTTTGTTTTTTTAATCATTTCACCCCAAGCAAGGCAGCCTCACCGCCACTGGTGCGCAGGGGGTTACATAGGAGGAAAGTGATAAGAAAGAGGGACAGGTTAGAGGGTGTGTCAAGAAGAGGGTAAGAGAAGGATCAGAATACTGGTGTGATGAGAGTGGAGTGGACCGAGAAAGGAGTATGAGAGAAAGGATGCAAATTAGTGAGCTAGGAGATGACTATTGACCTTACATTTAAATTCTTGAACATTGAAGCTGTCGAAGAAGCAAATATACGGAAGGGAATTCCACAGGCGGGAAGTGCGAGAAAAAAAGCTGGTAGAGTAGAAGTTGCGGTTACATTTTATTGGTTTCACTGTAAAAGGGTGATACCTAATTTCTAGTCTAGTAGCTCGAGTAAATTCATAGATAGGGGCATCAGAGAGCTAAGTTTATTGGAGCAGAAGCCGTGAAAGTATTTGTAGAAGAGACATAGGAAATTACGCCGGTGAGAAAGTGACTGCATCTGAGCCGCCAAGTCGGGATCGATCACATTACAGATTCTCGATTGGATTTTTTCAAGAACCCCGAGGTGAATAGCAGGGGCATCCGACCAGTGTTACTTGAAGCAAATGAAATGAGAAAAGAAGGCTTGAAAAATGTGATGCTCACAAGACAGTTTAAATGTAAGAAAAACAAAAAGAAGCAACGCATAATCTATCTAGCGAGCTTTAGTAAATAAATAATGGCGAAACAATGTTTAGGAGAGATAACAAAATGACAAAATATATTAAGAGATACAAAGGACAATAAATTAAGAAAAGCTATGATCGCTAACTCTCTTGAAGAGGCACAACTTATAAAAGAAGATCTGACAAAAAGCTCAGTTTGTAGCTCTCTCTCTCTCTCTCTCTCTCTCTCTCTCTCTCTCTAACAGAAAGTTACACTCGTGTGGTACTCTGTGAATACTCAGTCTACTATTAATAACTTAAAAGGTTCGCTTGGTAACCATCGTTTAATAGCAAGAAACACAGAAAATGAAAAGTTGACGTTGTTTATAAATAAAACAAAACTAATTAAAAGAAAGGGAAGAGATAGAAAAAGTAAGTAAGCAAAAAGAAAATACGACATGATAAGCCGGAGAAAAATCGCACCCAAGGGAGATAAAAAATAAGCAACATTACTGAATATTGATGTAATACATTTTAAATTTGACAGATTCATATTGACAGAATGAGGCAGCGATGCAGACGAGACGGCGAGATGACTTCATGCATAGATGACAGATTTAATGGCCGAATCCTTGTCAATGTCAGTTCATTATTCGTTTCTTTATCGGGGTATTTATTTATATTATTTTATTTTTTTTTACGTAGTTTTATATTGCGAATTTTCTATTTTAAAAAATGACACAGAATTGTTAAGCGTGTTAAAAAATATTGTTAAAACACACGACATATTTTTTTAATTTGGTGTATTTTCCATTTCTTGTAGTGGCTAATTTGTTGTCATGAGTTTTATATTCTTGAAACTTTGCTGAATATATGGGTAAATATATATGTATATACATGGCCTTGAAGCTGTATCTATATATATATATATATATATATATATATATATATATATATATATATATATATATAATATAATATAATTATACAGTTATGTATCAATTTTACATTGCGACATGGAAATTTCTATGTTTCGAGATAAGTTCTCAATATCAGGCAATCACAACATTGCCTGATGATGGGAACTTATCTCGAAACATAGAAATTTCCATGTCGCAATGTAAAATTGATACATAACTATATGATTATATTATATTAAGCTCTATAATACTCATTATATTGAGCATTGTTTATAATAAAATAAATGCCAGAGTACTCAAAATAAAAAAAAACCTTGAGTCCTCTTCATTTGGAATTATATATATATATATATGTGTCTGTGTGTGTGTGTGTGTGTGTGTGTGTGTAATATCTTTATTATAAATTCATAATAAACCATAGTTTACTTCAATACAAGAGCCGATGTGTTTCGGTACTATCTTAGCACTTCATCAACTGCCTGATGAGGTGCTAATAAGATATTACCGAAGTGTGTGTGTGTGTGTGTGTGTGTGTGTGTGTGTGTGTGTGTGTGTGTGTGTTTTAGTGCAAAGAATTTGTCACTTTGAATGAGTAGGTTCATGCGGGCTTCGAAATTTTGTGAGGACACCGTTATCATCACTCGTCGGAACAGCAGGAAAAAAATCTTGTCCCGACAAGTGAAGACATAACGGAATTTGCTCAGATAAAGTGACAAATTATTTGCACGTAAACTATCAACGCTCCCTCCATCCCAATATCAAGCACTTTGTGATAAAAAAAAACCCTGCTTGCCAAAGTATCTTTCAGCAGTAAAACTACTGAAAAAGTAACAATATTGGCGCCAAAAACTATCACATCTTCCTTTATGAAACGTTCATTAGGCTTCATAAATTCATTTCAATTCTGTTTAACCATACTTAGCTTGTCAGCACATCTGACTGTTATCAATCACTTAACGCGCCAGACAAATATGACCTCCGTTATTAAGAAATACTTTTATTCTAAATTTCCTGCTATAACTTAGTAATACTTGTTTTAAATCAGGTTAATTTAACCTTAAATTTGCTAATTTACCTAAAATAACGTGTCATAGTTCTATATTTTATTTTTGCAAGATTTTTAAAACTGAGATGTAACTTTTGTTTACAAACTTGTCAAAATGTAAAAAATAGTCGATAAAATGAAAACTCTAAAAAAGCAAAAAAATAAAATAAAAATTAGGATTCTAATCAATATAATTTCTCTTTGAAATCCACCAGAATATTTTTTTACTGGAAATAGAAAATGTAATCAAATGTTTTCAATTAAAGCTAAAATGAAAGCTCCAAGAAAGCTTTTTCATTTATAAAAAAAAAACAGTTTAAACCTTTAGTATCGAAAATTAGTGGATGTATCTAACCTAGAATAATTCGAAATTAAACTGTTAACATCCACTAAAACAACCGTTATAATAAAACAATAGACTACCTCCATGACACCGATATGACTCGTTTAAAAATGTCCAGACTCACAGCTATTTAGAACTATTTTCTCAGATCAATGATTAAAAATAGCTTCAAGTGAATGAGCAATATAGGTTTCAAGCAAGAGAATTTTTATCGGTCCTTACAGACCGGTGCACGGCCCTAAAAGAACTACAAAAAAATCTTCCCCAAATAACAAATATCACAGAACTTAAAGACTTTCAGTAGCAGCAACAAGTAAAAGGGATGTACCTCGAAGAGAAAATGGCATACTGAAGCTGTTGACTTTCCACATCACTTTAAACAAAATGTTTGGACACCTCGACGTGGTGTAATGCTTAGAAAGCTTGTCTCACTAGAACAGTTGTGACTGATTATTGAGATCCTGATTGAGTGCCCTATACGTTTGGCCACATTTGAGCTACGCTTAGAAAATCATTAGAGAACGTTGACGTGGTTTTGCAATCATTTATCGTCAGATAATTTACGACTGGGTGGTGTGTCCGATCCTCAGTGGTTGCCCCATACGTTCTGCCTTGTGCTACGTTTAAAGTTAGCAAGCTTGTCTGGCTAAAACAATTAGGATTAACTAGTCAGTTTGGTGCATTTTAACACCATGCTATGCTGTTTTTCATCGAATTAGAAGAGATACAGGATATTCTAGGAACTGTTAAGTGGGAATAATTGTGGATCCGAATGCTGTTTATTTTTTGCTGTTTTTTCTTTTTCTGATAGTTTAATTTTAAAAAATGTTTTTTTTAATTTTAATTTTTATTATTTCTTTTTTTGCATATAGCGTCGGATAAATGTTTAAAATTGAATTGCTTCCTAAGATTTCAGTTAGCACTTTTTAGTCGTTGGGGTAGGAAATTTTATTTATTTTTTTATTTCCTTTGAATTTCTAAGGGAAGGTATCTGAAAACCCTTATATTGACTATGAAGGCATCTCTTGACTTTAACTAAGTTAAAACTTAGTAAAAATGTTTTAAATTAAAGTAGATAGACTCTACTATCGCTCAGTTTATACTCCTTTTGAAGATCATTTCTTGTTTCCTGTTTAGGAAGGGGTTCCCGGTTTCTTTTCTCTCATCTGGTCCTAGTAGTAGTGCTGTCGCAAGCTTTTGTAATATTTGTGGTTGGTGGCAACGTCTCTTGATTTTGAGGATATCAAGTTCGCAGTTTCATGGTTGCTGCTTCCGAGTGGTAGTTAGGAGCCCCAAATTCTTGCGTAGCGTCTTCAGAGGCTGCTCTGATCAACAGTTGAATAATATCGGGGTTTCATGTAGTGTCATGTCGAACATGGATGGGTGCCCCTGCAAGAGCTTCCAATGGGCAACTCTGAGCTCACAGTCTGCTTGCTCGGCTACCATCACCCACAGGAATCACTTCTTCCGGTTTTATCGGAGCCACACGTCTGACCATAATAGGCCACTTTTTGCTTCGGATCGTAAATGAAGCAGCGTATAGCATCCCGTAAGTTCGATTCCTAAGACTACTGGCTGCTTTGTAAAAGTGTACTAAATAACAGTAAGCCTACAATCCCCACTTTAAACAATGAATTTGAGGTTCTCACATCTTCAGCGGACAAGGCCGAATGCTTTGCTGGCAGATTCTCTACCAAATTGACATTGGATTCGACTGAAGTATCCGTACCCGACTTCCCACCTAGAACTGAGGCTCAACTCTCTCGCTGGTTTCTAAGCTTGATAAAGTGAATGGAGGCGACGGAATCTCAATCATTGTCCGGAAGAAATGTGTCCCTGAACTATGTCTTCTCCAAACTTCTGCAACTACTGCCTCTCTTCTTTTTGCTTTCCTGTCTGCTAGAAGTCCTCCTCTGTGGTTCTTGTATTTAAGAATTCTGGAGAACCTTCGGATCCCTCTAATTATCGCTCTCTCAGCCTCCTACTAATTTTGAGGCTAATATCAATGCCGAAGTGGTTCATCATCTCACAGCTCACAGTCTCTTTTCTGGCAAACAGTATGGTTTCCGCTTCACCAGGTCTACTGCGGATGTTCTAACGACCATCACTGAGTATATATATTAGGCTCTCAATAAGCTTGAGCTGTTGCCCTGGATATCTCCAAAGAGTTTGACATTGTCTAGCATGCTGGCCTTCTATGCAAGCTTCGGGGCTATGATATAAATGGATGATTGTTTGATCTAATCCAGTCGTTCCTTTCAAATCGCGTAATGATGGTAGTATTGATCGGATATACCTACAGGTATATGTAGGGCCAGGAAGTTTTTCCCGTCTGAATCAATCCTGCACATTTATAAATCTACCATCCATCCGTTCATTGAATAATACTGTCACATCCGGTCGGGTGCCTTGCTATTCAACTCGGGTTTTTTGACAAAATCCAACAGAGAATCTGCAATGTGATTGATTCCGATCTGGTAGCTGAGTAATCACTTTCTCACCGACGTAATGTAGTTTCTCTCTGTCTTTTCTACAAATACTTTCACGGCTTCTGCTCCAACGAGATTAGCCGTTTCGTGTCCCCACTGCATGAATTTACTCGAGCTACTAGACTAGCAACTATGTCCCATACTTTTACAGAGAAAGCAATAAAATATAACTGCAACTTCTACTCTACCAGCTTCTTTTCTTCCCGCCTGTGGAATTCCCTTCCGTATACTTGCTTCCCTAAAAGCTACAATCTCCAAGAATTTAAATTACCATTTTCTACCTCCTTGACTCGCATTCTTTTCCTCATGTTCTTTCCCCCTGTCCATTCTACTCTCATCAGCTCTCTTCACACCAGTGTTTTCATCCTTCTCTTACCCATTTTCTGATACCCCTTATAATTATTCCTGTAACCCCCTGCGCACCAGTGACAGTACTGCCTTGCTTGGAGTGAAATGATTAAATAAGAAAAAAGAAAAAAATTGAACCTGCTTCCTCTAAGGAAAACTGTCATTAGATCTGACTTGCCTTACTCATAGGGCGCGCCAGCTCGAATCCTGCTAGAGGAAGCATATTTTTCTAACAAGATTTATTGTATAGTTAAGCAGCAAATGTTCTTCGAAACGATTTTTATTAAAAAGTATTTTATTGAATGAATCAATCGTCTTTTCCAAATTGTGAATGAATCACCTTCCGCAAACATGATCTGCTATAGATACAAAAATAACTATATCCAACCTTTCGACTCACAAGAGCCATCTTCAGGATTGAAAGAATGAAAATCAAAAGTCAATCTTTTTTGTATTGCTTATTTTTTTATTAAATCATGCTAGTTCTTTCTTTCGAGAGACAAAATTAAGATAAACACTTTTCCTCCTTTGCTGTATTCCATCGTCGATTTGAATAAGTTTAAATCATGTATGAAAATGATAAAAAATATCGCTAGTAAATCTTCTATACTTGTTGAGTATATATATATATATATATATATATATATATATATATATATATATAAGCAAGTAAAAGTAAACATAATTAAAACCCATTGTTCAAGCATTTAATTTTATAAAGATTGATCGATACAGAGCTTAATATTTTAATTTTGTTATTACAATAGTTTATAAATTCATTATATCACTGCACAAAAATGTCCATGTTTCAGAACAAAACTGTTCTTCTTCAGATGATATATGAAAAATGTTACATGCTTTTAACATATCACTTCTTCAGATGATATTTTAAAAATGTTATATGTTTTTAACATATCACCTGAAGAAGGACAGTATACTTCTGAAACATGAAAATTTTTATGCAGTGTTATAATGCTTTTATAAAGTTGGTTAGTTGGTGATGATGTATTTTGTGCTAGTCCACTTTCTTGCAATTGATATCTAAAGAAAAATGTTATTGTTGTGCACCGTGAATTTTCTTCCTGCTCATTTGTAGAAAGTTTAGATTTTTCTCTATTCCGGCGTGAACACAATTATCGAAATAATGATTAAATACTCCAAGCCGAAGAAAACAACACTCGCTGGACACGTTACTCCAGCGAAGTGACTTTCTGAATTGCGATAACCTTTTCTTGAAAAAAACTTTCGCACCCCAACATCTGCTTAGCAAACGAAATCAAGGACTTCTCTAACAAATGACCTTCGCGTCTTTTCTGCAAAATCGACTACTACAAATTTTCCATTTGGAAGACTTGATGTGTAAATATCTCTGAATATAGAAAATTGCTTACGAGATTTTTCTTAGGAGGAAACGATACTCCTAAGACATATGGTATGTCTTAGGAGTATTTTCACTCAACTTTCACTCCCCAGCTATGGGTTAAATAATTGGATTTGGATTTGAAAAATCATTGTTATCTTCCAAATTAATACAATATTCAATTGCAATAAAATAGTTTAAATCTAAAATATATTTCGGTTTTAAATAACATACAAATATGGAGATAAAACGTAAAAAAACAAATGAATTAATTTTAAATCCTCAGCATTTCTGATCGGTGCGGGATCATGATCGACGTTTACATTTATATCTTCCTCTTCTTCTACACATTAATATAATCAATAAGAATATTACTTTAGTCCAATGAATTCCTTTTAGAATATAAGATGCTTTTTCCCACTTTGTCATTCAATTACCTAATTGCAAAATCTTATACGGCGTATAATCTAAATTCTAAACAAGGAACATCAGATTAAAACAAGGAGGCGTGAAAATAAACATTTTCTATGTGAAGTAAACATCTTTGAGCGAAATAGTAAGCATTTTTAAGTTCCTTTTCGATACTATTACATATTTTAAGACTTGTCTGTAATTTCACAGATTCAATTTTGAATACGAGAAGTCAGGCGAAAAAGAATTCCAAAAGGAAAAGTAAATAAAACAGTTAAAAAAAAAAATTCCACGCGCTGCATTGTACCATTCAGAAAAAAATCCAAAGAGCTTGCTTAGTAGAAGATATGTTGAACACTATGAGCCATTTTGAACAGTCAATAAATGTCAACTGAAAAGTGTCGTCTGCTACTTTCATTCTTGTAATAAAGACTGAAAAAAGGTAAGAAAACGAATGAATCAGAGGAAAAAACTAAGATGTGACATTCAAAATTGTGGAAAGCAGAGAGTGTGATGGCCAAATGTGAACTTAGAATGAAAATATATATAAAACTGATAAATATAAAAATCAAGATAACAACTGGCGAGTAAAAGCTACCACCTAGAGCAACAGCAGCCATCAGTAACAGCGTAGATGACAACGAAGAGAATAAGAAATCGTTCGTCTAAGCATTTTCTGAGAATACGTACAGAGTGTCTGGAATTCCTTTCGAATTGCTTTGTTGGCAAATGAGGTTTAATTATCAAATAAACGTGTAAAATGAACACGGAACAGAAGAGACAGAAAATAATGAAAATAAGAAAAGGAAGTAAATGAACACCAATAAAATAATGTGAAAGAAATGAGAAAATAGCCGGAAAATGTAATCAAACATAATGGCGGGGCTTTTCATGGATCTTATGTAAGCATTTAAAGTTGAAATAAAGGCAAAATAGATTGATAACAGTTGAGAAAATGAAACACAAAAAAAAAAGTAAGTAAAGGCGCGTCTGTTTGGTGCATGATTTACGAATAGGAATACACAGAAAAAGTGAAGGGTTGACGATGTGCAGTCATGTTTTAAATAACAAAGGGAAGATATATGAAACAAAAATATTTCGAAATGTCAAATATGAGTTTAAATTCCCTGGTAAAATAAATTGGATTGAAAATTGAAAAAAGAAAAAGAAAAAAGAAAACAGACATAAACAAAGAACCAAAGAAAGAAAAATAACAAAGAAAGTAAAAAAAAAAAAGAAAGAAAAAAAGGAAATGTAAGAAAAAAGAAATAGAAAGAAAAGTGTAGATAAAAGTAAAAGTAAGAAAAACAGAAAGAAAGAAAAACAGAGAAAGAAGAAATAAAAATTGAGTAGAAAAAGACCGAAAGAAAATGGAGAAAGAAAAAAAGAAAGAATAACGTAGGGAAAAGAAATAGAAAGAAACAAAAACCGAGAAAGAAACAAAAAAATAAGAAAAACAAAAAACAAAAAACAAAGAAACGAAAAAAGTATAATAGAAGAAAAAAGAAAAAATGCGAAAGAAAAAAGATTGAGAATAAAAGAAAAAGAAAGAAAATGGAGAAAGAAAAAAATAATAGAAAAAAGAAAACGAAAGAAAAAGAAATAAAACGAAAGAAAGAAAAATAGAGAAAGAAAAAGGAAAAGTACAAAAAAGAAATAGTAAGGAAGAAAGAAAGAAAAATAGAAAAAGAAAGAAAGAAAAAGAAGGAAAAGAAAGTATGTAGAAAATAGACGACAAAAGAACGAGAAATAAAAGAAATCATTTAAGGATGAGTATGAACGGATGTGCGTTACAGTGGATATCGGCTCGGAACGAGAAGCCTGGGAGCCAAGTTCGAATTCCAGTTGAATCCATTGTATTCACTTACGCGCAAATACCCTTGGGAAAGGTATTAATCTGTCTCTTCCTTCCAGTTATGATTAAATAGCAGGACAGATTGGGTTCTATAGCCTTGGTCGGCAACCAGTCTACCGCAGAAAGCAATGGCAACCTACTGCGGGATAATCTTCTGCCCAGTCAGCCATGTCTCTTTCGAGACATGATCGCTCAAGCGTGTATCACGTATGACACTTAACTGACTGATGAAATTTAAAAAAAAGTTAAAAGTAAAAAAAAAAAAGTAAAAATGTTGTCAGTAAATATGTTACGAATACATAAGTACTAATGAGAATAAAAAAAATCAGGAGAAATAACAAAGAAAGAAACAAAGAAGAAGCAATGAAAGGAATGAAAGTTAACAAGGTGACAATGGCCGATTTACAAGTCAGACGAATTATAGACAAAGTGAATAGGAGTCAGCAGAGATTGTACTGCTGTCACATCCGGGTATTGTTGAATGGCTGATGACGCACGGGCTGCGTGATCTAATCATTGCAATTCGAATGTTGCGTAAACAAGTGGAAGAAAGTTGCCAAAGGAATTTAAAAAACAAAAAGCGGGGAAGCAGCAAACTAGCAAGAAGACACATAATAATGACATGGCACTGAGGGGATTGAAAGAAAAACTGTAGAATAAGGAAATAACAGAAGTTGATAGAAGCGATAAAAAGGAAGTCAATCAAGACTTAAAGGAAAAAGAGAGAAAGAAAGAAAGACAAATAACAGAAAAAGAAAATCAACAAACCGGAAAAGTTAAAAAAAAACGAGTTGTAAAAAAATGAAAAAGCAACTTACATAAAACAGAACTTTTAGATAGATAGATAGATAGATAGATAGATAGATAGATAGATAGATAGATAGATAAGAATGAGATAGATAGATAGATAGATAGATAGATAGATAGATAGATAGATAGATAATGAAGAGAATGAGATAGATAGATAGATAGATAGATAGATAGATAGATAGATAGATAGATAGATAGATGGGATAGATATGATAGATAGATAGATAGATAGATAGATAGATAGATAGATAGATAGATAGATATGAACAGACTGGGATAGATAGATAGATAGATAGATAGATAGATAGATAGATAGATAGATAATGAAGAGAATGAGATAGATAGATAGATAGATAGATAGATAGATAGATAGATAGATAGATAGATAGATAGATACTGAAGAGAATGAAATAGAAATAGATAGATAGATAGATAGATAGATAGATAGATAGATAATGAACAGAATGAGATAGATAGATAGATAGATAGATAGATAGATAGATAGATAGATAATGAACAGAATGAGTGCATAATTTGTATTGAAAAAATAAGTAAACTGAGAAATAAAGAAAGAAATAAAGAGAGAAGAAAGAAGAGAGGAAAGAAAGAGAAATGAAAGAAAAAGAAAATTACACAAATTATGAAAAAACTTATAAAACGAAAATAACTCTAAAGCTTTAAGAGATAGTTAAATAAAACTAGACTTCATTTATTTTGAAGAAAAGTAAAACAATTTATGTTCAGAATACATTTTAAACTGAAAAAGAAATTACGACAGAAAAAAGAAAGAAAGAAAGAAAAAAAAAGAAAAGTTCTAAAAAAGAAAGAAAGAAAGAAAGAAAGAAAGAAAGAAAGAAAGAAAAAGCACATCATTTATTTTGGAAGAAAAAACAATTTATTTATTTATACATTTCGAATTGAGAAACAAAAAACGAAAGAAAGAAAGAAAGAAAAAGAAACAAACAAAGGAAGAACGAAAGAGGGATAGAAAGATAAGGGGAATCAATTATTTTAGAAGAAAGAAAAACAATATATGTAAGGAGTAGATTCTAAATTGAAAAAGAAAGAAAGGAAGAAAACGAAAGCAAGAAAGGGCAAACGAGTGGAAGAAAGAAAGAAATAAAGAAAGAATGGAAGGAAAGAAGAACGAAAGAAAGAACAAAAGAAAAAATAAGTGGAAGAAAGAAAGAAAAGAAGGAAGAAGAAAGAAAGATAAAACGAAGGAAAAAAGAAAGCAAGAGATAGTGGAAGAAAGAAAGAACGAAAGAAAGAAAGAACGAAGGAAAGAACGAAAGGGATAAAAAAAACGAACGAAACGAAACAAAGAAAAATTTAAACAACAAAAGAATGAAAAACAAAGGAAGAAAAAAGAAAAAAAGAAAAAACGAACGAAAGAAAGAAACAGTACATGATTTATTTTAGTTGAAAGAAAAACAATTTATGTTAGGAATACATTGTAAATTAAGAAAGAAAGAAAGAAAGAAAGAAAGAAAGAAAGAAGAAAGAAAGAAAGAAAGAAAGAAGGTAATGGCGAAAAACTTAGAATGCTTTTGAAAGAACGAAAAAACACACAAAGAAAGAAAGAAAACAAGAAAGAAGGTAATTAGAAAACAGAAAGATTAAAAGAAAGAAGGAAATAAAGAAAGAAAAAAGAAGGAAAGAAATAAAAAAGAATGGAAGAAAAACGAAATAACGAATGAAAAACCGAAAGGGAGAAAAACGAATGAAAGAACAACAGAAGGAATGAAAGAAAAAAAAAAGAAAGAAAGAATGAAAAAAGAAAGAAAAATAAAGCAAGAAAGAAAGCAAGAAAGAAAGCGGGAAAGAACGAAAAAGTATATAATTTATTTTGGAACAAAGAAAAACAAATTATGTAAGGAATACATTCTAAATTGAGAAAGAAAAAATGAAAGCAAGAAAGAACAAATGAATAAAACAACGAATGAATGAAATAAAGGAAGGAAAAAAGAAAAAGAAAAGAAAAAGAAAGAAAGTAGAAGTTATAGAGAAAAATGCAGAAACAAAAGCAACAGAAATAAAAGAAAAGAAAGAGAGTGCAATAGAGACTTATAAACGGAAGAGTGGGTGCTAATTTATCATTCGGCCATGACTCACGCGGAGTCATGTTTGTCATGTGAACATCTTAGTATGTGAAAAGTACAAAAAAGAATAACGATGTTATTATTAGAGTATTTCTTAGTTGTGTCCACATTTGGTTGTATTTGTCTTTGTAAAGGATTTCTATTTCTACTTTCACTTCCGATTAGTTGCCCCTCTCCTTTAGTGTCCTCCCACGTTTTTATCATTGTCGTCATCATAATATTCTGCGATTGCTTTTACCAGCTTCTTCTGGTTCCCATCCACAGAGGTTAACATTCAGTGTATCTACTTGTTGAATATTGATCCCCCGGACTCTCCTCATAACTCTCCCTCAGTTTAAGCGATACGTTCTGAATTTTAATTTTTCCCAGATTCCCAGTTCTTCTCTCGGCGAGGGTATTTCAAACAGTTTCTTTTGTCGCACGAATTATGGACACAATCATCGCCTTCATACTACACAAATATACAATTACATTGTAAATATTTTGCTGCTGTCGATCAAGGATTAGGTATTTGTTTACTTCTTAATTCTTATGTAGCTTGCATTTGTGGTTTGTATGAACGGCTAAGACCAATATTTAACATAAATTTGTCAAATGATGAAAGGAAACAGACACACTGCTGGCCTACATAAGAAAAATGAATGAATGAATGAAGAAAGAAAGAAAGAAAGAAAGAAAGAAAGAAAGAAAGAAAGAAAGAAAGAAAAAAGAAACAAGAATGTTTTTAGAATGACAATCCAGGTTAATAAGAAAGAAAGAAAGAAAGAAAGAAAGAAAGAAAGAAAGAAAGAAAGAAAGAAAGAGCGCAACAAATAATGGGGTTAAGGGAAAATAAAAAGATATGTAAAGAAAATTCATCTAAGGAAAAAAAATTGAATTGTTAAAAAAGAAAAATGTAAGAAAGAAAGAAGGAACAAACGGACGAAGAAAAATTACTAAAACGAAAGAAAAAGATAAATAAATTAATAAAGAAAGAAAGAAAGAAAGATAATGAAAACTAAAAAGGACAAGAAAGAAAGAAAGATGAAAAGAGAGAAAGAAAATGGAAAAAAAGAAAGAAAACAAATATTTCTACAGTTAGAAATATAAACACATTTGTAAAGAATATTCATTGAAGAAAAGAAACTATAAATTGTTCATGAGGAAAAAAAGAAAAAATGAAAGTAAGAAAAAGGAACGGAAGAAAAAAGAAAAGTAGAAAAAAGAAAGAAAGTAAGTAATAAAAAGAAAGAAAAAGGAAGATACATTAATGAACAAAAAAAAAAAGAAAGAACGAAGGAAAGATAATGAAACTTCAAAAGGGAAAGAATAACGTACGAAAGAAATATTTAAAGGAACAAAGAAAGAAAATACAATTAATAGAAAAAGAATATAAATGAAAGTGTGAATGAATGCATAAAGAAAGGAAGAAAAACAATAAAGTACAAACAGGATATAAAGAAAGAAAGAAAATACAATGAAAGCTAAAAGAATATAAGTAAATGAATGCATGAATGAAGAAAGAAAGAAAGAAAGAAAGAAAAACAGAAAGATAATGAAGCATAGAAAAAACAGAAAGAAAGAAAGAAAGAAAGAAAGAAAGTAAGAATTAAATAAAGAAAGAAAAAGAAAGCTGGAAGGTTATAAAAAATAAAGAAATGATTGCATCTTCCGGAAATAGTTTTATTGTACTTTTTAGTACAATAAAAAAATATAACCAAAAAAGTCATTGCCAATGTATCATTCTGCCATGACTCACAAGCGGCCATATTTGTCCTATGAATATCTTGAAATGAAAAACTGCAATGAATCTGAAAGTTTCAAGTATTATTATTAATGAATTTTCACGGCAATTATATCTGGGCGTCCTCACTGCTTATCAAGTGACAACAAGCCTTCTTAATAATTCAATAATTTCCTTATTTTTCATAATGATTTCAATTCATCGTCAGTGTTTCTGTTAAACAAATTTTTTTGGTATGATTCTTTCGGACAGTCCCAAAAGTTGTCCTTTGACAAGATTCTGGCATTTATTTATCGTTTCTCGTTCTTTGCGAGCAGATTTTTGCTCCATTCTTAGATCGTGTTACATTTAAATTCCCAAATCAACGAAGAATTTTATTGTGTTTCTCTTCTCCCGTACTAGT
This sequence comes from Ascarosepion bandense, assembly GCA_037127315.1. Lineage (NCBI taxonomy): Eukaryota > Metazoa > Mollusca > Cephalopoda > Sepiida > Sepiidae > Ascarosepion > Ascarosepion bandense. The sequence continues at coordinate 2,052,756 of JBBBDQ010001589.1, forward strand.
AAGTACATATATAATTAGTCAGCATTCTTAACCCTAAACCCCATCGTTCCCAGAGCAGCATAGACCATCGATGACCCCTCATCGATGGTCAGAGGTCGTCGATGCTTCTATAACTTGTCTTTTTTACAGGTAGGTACACTGACCCTACGTAAATCCATTTATCCTCCGGGTGAAGTAGAGTTGTTGCTAACCAAAGCTATAGAACTAAATCTTTCCTTTTATGTAACCTATAGCTGGAGGAGGAAGAGATGGATTAATATCGTTCCCAAAGGTATTTGCGCGTAAGTGAATGCAACCAATTCGATTTTGTACTCTTTGATTTTACCTCCAACGCAGTTAGTAGTCAATGCCTCAGTCAGTTAAGTGCCACACGTGATACACGCTTGGGCGATCATGTCTCGAAAGAGACATGACTGACTGGGCAGAAGATTATCCCGCAGTAGGTTGCCATTGCTTTCTGCGGTAGACTGGTTGCCGACCAAGGCTATAGAACTGTTGGGGCGCCGCTCCTATTTGACTACAAATGGACTGTTCCCATTGCTATATATAGCAATGGTGGATTCTCTACAGAGAGAGTCGTACGGAGTCTCTGGACGACTCTACGACACTGTCAGCTCTCTGCCTTCGGGCGGGGGGCGCTCTCTGCTTCCGAGCAGAGAGCAGTAACCCAGTCGTGGTTCCGCCGAAGGGTAAAGACACGACTGGGCAAAAATAGACAGATATTTTTTGGCTGGGCCATATAGCCCGGAAATCCCAGTCCAAACTGACCATGTGTCACATGTTGCCCTTACTGGGAGGGACAACTCAATAATGAGTCGTAGAGAGTCGTACGGAGTCGTGAAGAGTCGTACAGAGTCATAGAGAGTCACTTGAGAGTCAGTGCGAGTCAATGAAGAGTTAGTCACACTTTCGGTGGCGTACCGGAAGTAATCACGTATACACACGTCTTACGACGGATTGGACTCTTGTATCTTTTCTATTGTAAATATTAGTAATCACTTCTGTACATACTAACCGTCTTTCCGCGGAATACAACTTATATTCTGATTCTGTTGTTGAGTTATTCATTTATACTTGGCGACATAACAAGAACCCAATCTGTCCTGCTATTTAACGCATAACTGGAAGGAAGAGACGGAGTAATACCTTTCCCAAGGGTATTTGCGCGTAAGTGAATACAGTGGATGAAAACTGGAATTCGAACTCGGCTACCCGGTTTCTCGTTCCGAGCCGATACCCACTGTACCACAACGCACATACTTCTTCTTCTTCTTCTTCTATGTGCCCTGTCCCTTCAGGACGTAGGCGATCATGGATCTCCACGTCTCCCTATCCCTTGTGGCTCTTAGTATGTTTGCTCCTGTTGCTCCTGGCAACCCCCGTTCCGTCATCCACCTGATCAGACTCTGCAGATATGTTATCCGCTGCCTTCCTCTGTCTCTCCTTCCTTCTATCTGACCAGTCAGTATCAGGTTCTCCAGGCTCTCCTTCCTCATTGCATGTCCCAGGAACTTCAGTTGTCTCTTCCTGATGCTCAGCATCAATTTCCTTTTTGTTGCCATTCTTTCTAACACTTCGTCGTTGCTTGTATGCTCAGTCCACGATATCCGTAGCATCCTTCTGTAGAACCACATTTCGGCCGCTTCCAGTTTTTTCCTCATTTTCGATGATATTGTCCAGCATTCACAGCCGTACTGAAGAACTGACATCACGTAGCAGTCTAGCACTCTTTTCTTCGTTTCTATTGAGATCTTCCTGTGTGTTAGTATTTTGCTCATCTTTGCCATGCCAATTCGCCTTCGGATCTCCGTGTCGCACTTTCCATCTCCTGTTAGAACACTTCCTAGGTACTTAAATTCTTGGACTTATTGGTCGTAAAACCTCGGTTACTGCATGTCCAAATAAAATCCTTTACAGTCTACTTAACTATATGAGTATCCTAACGAATCAAGCGGGGTTTCATTATGTCATGTATTAATATAGGTGCATGAAGAGATTTATTTTGGAATACTGTTTATCAAATGTGTTTTGAGCATCTATATCCGTGTCATTTCGTTTTTATTTTGCTCTTTGAATTTTTGATGGAGTTTTTTCTACCTATTTTTGATCAAATGACTCTTTTTTTCTTATTTTATTTTTCCCACTGCTCCCCAGAATAATTATTTAATCTTTACTCGGTAAATTATCGTCTTCCGGTTGATCGCCAAGTCAAATTTTTCTTCTTCGAAATTTTCGTTAAGGTCAACCCACATCAGGTAGATGAACTGTTGGTGTTTTACGAATTAAAATTCATCACTTATTCGATAAAAAAAACTATAGAAATTATGAACGTTCTGTAGGTGAAGTTGAAAAGAACAGAGAAATGCAGAAAAATAATTGTAAAAAGATAGGGAATTAAAAGAGAGGGAAACGAGAAAGATGTGGAAAAGGAAAGAAAAGACAAAGAAGATAAATGGGGTAAGAGAGAAGAAGAAAAATACATGGAGCAGGGAGAACAAGCAAAGAAGAAGGGAGGAGAAAGATTAAATAAAGATTGAATGAGGAAAAGAAAAAGAGCGGAAATGAAAGCAAGAGAAAAAAGGAGAGATTTAAAAACTATGAGAAGTATAAAACGATAGAAAAAACAGGATAACGAATTGAGAGAATAATGAAACGGCGAGAAGAAGACAAAGAGAAGTAGAAAGAAGGAAACGGAAAAGAAAAAATAAATAAAGAGTGAAAAAAGACAGTAAAAGAAAGGAGAGAAAGGAAAAAAGACAGAATAACGAAGCAGTGAGAGAAAAGAAAGAAAATGAAAGAAGAAGAGGAAGAAGAAAAATGACAGTATAAAGAAAAGATGAAAAAGAAAGACAATAAAAAGCAGAAAAACGGGGGAAAAAAAAGAAAGAAATACGCTTTAGAAGAAAACAGATTTTGGGAAAAAAAGAAGAAACAATTTTGCTATGTACTATGTCTTTCCGGGACGCTGGTGATCATGGCTCTCCACAATTTCCTGTTGTTTTGTGTGTGTGTTTTTTAAAATCTTTCCGCCATCCATTTACTCAAACTCGTTAGGTATGTTATACGTTATATTTCCTCATTATGTCTGCGAGAAATTTCAAATATTTTATCCTGATGTTAAGTATAAGTGGCCTTTTTGTTTACATTTTCTCTAAAATTTTGTCGTTGCTCGCCTGTTCTGTCCATTGTATTCTCAACATCCTTCTGTAGAACCACACTTCTGTTGCTTCCGGTCTCTTCATTATCTAGGAAAAGATTTTCCATCATTCACTGCCATATAAGAAAACTGATATTACGAAACAGTTCAGTACTCTGTTTCTAACAAAATTTTCCTGTTTACTTAATACTTTGCTTAGATTTTGGAAGGCATCTTTCGCTATCCCATTGCGCCTTCGGTTTTCAGTGTAACACTTTCCGCCATCTGTTAAAACACTTCGCAGATATTTAAACTGTTGTCATTTAAGTGCCATACGATTTTTCCTCAGTAGGTTTCCGTTTCTTCCTGCAGTTGACCGGTTACCAACATAACTTAATCTGTCCTTTTATTCAACCCATGGCTGGAGAGAGTAGAGACGAATTAAAAACTTTTCCAAGGATAATTGCACGTAAGTGAATGCAACGAATTCAACTAGAATTCGAACTCGGATCTCCAGTTGAATTTGTTGCACTTACGTGCAAATACCCTGTTCTACTTGTTTGATTTCTCTTTATCCAATTTGTAATTAGTATGTTGGGCTGCTCTACTTACCAACAACCATACATTCTGTCTTCTTGAAATAGTACAATCACCGAAGGTAAGCAATGTCAAGCCTGGTTAGTACCAAGATAGGTGACCATGTGCTGTAAGCTTGGATGTGCGGCTGGTGTAATGGATATCGACTCTGCATTTTAATTGGAGAGTAGAGTTCTAATTCCATTCGGGTTCGTTATACGCGCAAATATGAATTCGCCTCTTCTCCCCCAACTATGGTTTAGTTACTAATACTTGTGTAACTAAATAATTCATAATATGGGGGAGAAAGGAGATCACCGCCTCCTATGGGATGAAGTTGAAATAACAGTGGAAATTACGTAAACTTTAGGAATCACTGCATATTCTAGGCTACAAAAATCTCCTAAGCCGACTAAACGTATAGATGAATACAATATGGAAACCAGTAATACGGAGTGCCAGAGAAAATCGTTAGTGTCAAAATTGCAATATGAGCTCTGGTAAAAATTACTAGAGAAAACCATTAACATAAAAAAATACTAGAGAAAATCATTAACAAACATCAAAAATTACAATATGAACTCTTGTAAAAAAAGGGTTACTGAACAGAAGATTTATGAGTCCCAGAAATTTAGTTGTTCTTGTCCTTGTGGATATAGGCGTTGGGTAGTTCCAGAGACTTGACCTAAAGAGTTGTGAGTTCAACACCAGGCTACAGCAGTGGTGAACGAGTAATATAGAGAGTTCTGTTAGAGAACGATAACTTATGACTACCAAAATAAGCTTCGCACAAGGAATGAGAATGATATACCTCAGTGATCATAATAAAAGGTTCGGTTCGAAATTCCTAGGACCTGAAGAAGACCAGAGCGTACAACGGCCAAAATGTCATACAAATGGCAGCAAAGATTAGATAAATAGTCCGAATAATGTAAATCGTGTAAATAATTATTATCTCCAACAATCTCTTACAATCTAAAACCGTATGTGCGTTGTTGTGCGGTGAATATCGGCTTGAAACATTGAATTTCAACTGAATTTGTTGCATTCACTTACGCACAAATACCTTGGGAAAATTTTTAATCCGTCTCTTCCTTCCAGTTATGTTATATAAATAACAGGACAAATTTGGTTCTATAGCCTTAGTTGGTAACCAGTCTACCGCAGAAAGTAATGGCAACCAACTGCGGGAAAATCTTCTTCCCAGTAAGTCATATTTCTTTTGAGACATGATCACCCAAGCGTCTATCACGTGGTTTACAAGAGTAACAATTACTGACAAAAATATAACACTATTTTTCTATATTTCTGAAATGAGGTGTTTACATTGTTTAGACTGTTGTCCTATTGTCATATTCACGATGGAATTGCTGGAAGTGGCATGACTCATGGAACGAGAACAATCTACCCCAGTGATCGAAATAAAGGGTCCAGTTCAAAATTTCAATCAGCTGAAGAAGGTAGGAACGTTAAATGGCCGAAACGTCATAAATATAACAATAAAGATGATGATACGAGTCCGAAAAATGTAAATAAAATATACCGAATTTAAATTACATATACATTAGTTACGTATATATGAAATCATTTACTCATTTAAAAAGAACCGAGTGTTTATTTAGCATTACTGGCTTCTGCTTTTTTAAAATCTGCTTTCTTATTGCTATGTACAGACTATGTATACTTGCTTATTCAGCTATTACAGTTTAGGCCTTTCTTCCTGCTTTCACATTGTAGGACCTTTTTAAGTTTCAGTGTCTGTTGTCAACAACGTGTACCTACATATCTTATGCTAAGATTGTTGTCGCCAAAAATGATTATAAAATGTCTTATTTTTACAATATAACCCTGACATTCTCAAAATCAGTATATTAAAAAAAAAAGAAAAGAAAAAACGACAAAGAAATATTATATTAAATATTGATTGTATTATTCAACATTTATTTTGGTTTCACGCGTAATAAATAAATTGTAATAAATCGTTATTGGCATTAATTGTAGAATATAACATCTTCCACAAAGTAATTTTGTTATTTTTCGACATTAATTTCTTCCAAATTTATTTCAATTCCTATCCCAATGTTTTTGGTCTTCTTTGTTTTTATTTCTACTCCAAATGCTTTTACATTTTAACAAAGCAATTTCAGTTGTTCATTCACTGTGAAACTACATCACGAGAAATGGGGGAACATCTCATAACAGCTGCCGCAAAATCTCGTCAATGCTTTTACTATTAAGATATGAATGTGGTACTCTATTGCATTTTCTTGGCGTCCTTTGCTTTCCTTTATAACAGTAGAAGTGATACTCTTTTGTTTCGAGATTCTGATGAAATCTTTTATGTTTCTTTAATTTTTACTAATGCTGGATCTAATTCTACCAGTCCAAACCTCACAGCTCTGACTTGCCACCTACACAGGGTAGACTCATCTTCATACCTTTCGTATTCCAATGGTAAAGAAGAAGGTTCACTCAGTGAGCTTTTTCCTGCGAACTGTTACTTCGTGAAACAGAAGGATGCTTCCCCGATTACTAATATGGTAAGTATTTTGAATGTTATGAATAAAAGTCTTAAAAATTTAATGTTAAACTCTAGTTATAATTTCCAGTGATATCAAAAAGTTCATATCTGTATTCGCACACGCGGCACTTGTTTTTCTCCGGCGTTATGTCTACTTATGCGAAACACACGTGAAAAGCCGACCGGATTCCTCAGACTGTCACCTTTTGCCGCAAGATGTAGTTCGTTTCTCTGCCTGCGTCAAATGGGAAAAACTCGGTGTACGTTCAACTAAGCAAGTAAAGATGACGTATCAAACGAGGAGAACGGTCTTGAATACGGCCTTCTCATGATATCGCCGTGGCGAGAAAGACATGAAGAACTTATAAGAGTCGTTATTTGTGAATCAGTTCTTCTGTAAAAGTCTTGCGTTAGGTAAGTGACACTTTGGACATGTTTACAGCTATTTTGTCTTCTCTCATGGCAAACTAACAGAGCCGATCGTCTCATTCGACAACCGTGATTCCTTGTTGTTGTTACGTCCTCGTAAATCTACACAATATTCTTAACTTCAACTTCAATACAAGCAGTTTTTCTTCTTCTACATGCCACATTCATTCAGATGTGGAGAAGAAATATTTTTTTTTATAATGTCATCCAAAGAAAGTCGGTACGCAGGAGGTTTACAGTGAGAGAAAAGACTGGATGTCGATGAAAGGATAAAAGATGGACAGGATTCAAGGACATAGAAGGCAGTTGACGTTGCATTTAAATTTTTAGAGACTGTAGCTATCAGGGAAGCAAGTCAATGGAAGAGAGTTTCACAGACGGCAAGTGAAAGAAAAGAAACTGTTAGAGTAGAAGAGGCGGTTACATTTAACTATTTCAACAGTAACCTTGATGCCAATCTAATAGCACGCTTAAATTCACGTGGTAGGGGAACCAGGCTTGTCAAAGCAGTTGTCATGAAAGCATTTCTAGAAAAAACAGAAAAAAGCCTCATCATGTCGGTAAGAAAGTGACTGAAGTCGAGATGTTAATTCAGAAACGATTACATTGCAGATTTTTCTTTGGGTTTTGTCGAGAAACTCGAGATGAATAGCAGGAGCACCCGACTAGATATGGCTATAATACTCAATGCACAGACGACTGAAAGATTTATAAATGTGCAAGATGGATTCTGACGAGAAAAAATTTCCTGGTCCGACACAGTAACCCAACTTTCCTAGCGGTAGATGTAGCTATTGATTCGAAGTAGTCGTGCAACTTGAGATCGGTTGAGAGAATGAGGCCAAGGAGGCGCAGTGTTTTGCTTTCTGGGAGAATAGCAATATCTATACTGATGGAAGGTAGGAAATTTTCACTATGGTGGTTAAAGGATAACAACTTTGTTTTGAAAGAATTAAAATTTACGAGCCATTTCCTATCCCAGTTCGTCACTGGAAGCGAAAGCGAAATCGAACGAGAAGACTTCACTGAGGAGAAATGATAACAAAATAACAGAATTCAGGAAGATGGCAACTAATTTTGAATTTAAATTTTTGAAGATTGGAGTTGAAAGGGAAGTAAAAAATTTAAAGTAAGTTCCATGGGCGAGAAGTGCTGGAAAAAAAAAACTGTGAGAACAAAACATCTAGATAGTTTAAAATTAAAACAGTGAGACCTAGTTGCCAATCTAGTTGCACGTTTAAACTGATGCAGTCGAGGCCCCAAGGAGAAAAGCCCTCAGAATAATTACCATGGAAATATTTGTAGAAAATATGTGGTTCTTTTCTTATACTTATTTATTCGGCCTTTGTATTGCCAGATACTAGTTGATTTGGAATAAGAGGGTAGGTTGGAATAATGTTACCGGAAAAATATGAGTAAATGAAGATTACAATAAAGGGAGAGGTTAGAGAAACAGACAGCGTTTTGTTTGTTTTACAGTAAGGTTCACCCTTTATAAAGCTAGAAGATAATTCGTGCTGATAGAAGAGGAAGATAACATTTCATGCTTGCCTTTAATAGGTTAAGATTGTAGTGACCGGGAAACATCTTCATGGAAGTCGGTTCCAAAGAGCAGTCGTTCACCGGAAGAAGCTGTTATCACCGAAGGAATAAGAAGAGAATATGGATTATTTGATACGATGTAAGTGGCACGGCGTGTCCTTGTCGTTAAGGTTTGAATTTGCGAGACTAGGGAATGTGGTTCGCCCGAGCATTTTCTATGAAAGTAGCGACAGTGCAACCAGAGGCTTGCCTGTGAAAGAGAAATTAGAGGATGGAGAGTAATTCACCACCCATAAGGGATCAGGGGCTCTTTTGGACTATCAAGTCATGAGATTGAGATATGGGCAGCCTCTTCCTAGATATGACAACAATACTCTATTTTTGTTCTGATCTGGCTCTTGTAAAGGTAGAGAACAGAAAGAGGAATCAGGTACTAATTGATACGGTACAGAGAGCCGACCAATTTTCCTGCAAGGGATCGTATATACGAGTTTCACTCTACAGAAAAGTGGAAAACAAATTAAACTTGAATAACAATGAGCAGGTTGGAGAAATTTTTTAAAAAGTTAAATAACTGCGAGAATATACATTTCTGACCGGTTTTTCAAGTGGAGAAAGTCGATGCTGATTTTAGTCATTAATAAAAAGGCGGTCATGTTTCCAGACGAGATTAGAATTTGCACACGTTGTCAACAATCTTTTTAAGATGAAACCAATTTCGTCGTTATCGCATTTACAGTTTGTGCTCAAATTAACTTTACAAGCAGCTACCGGAAATGAGGTTGCGATAGTCATGCTGGGATATTGGTGACCGTATTACTGTCTCTATCTCAGGTTAAACTTACGTCTTCTTAAAATATTAACGTTTTGCAACATCATCCATGAAGCACAACTCAGAGAGTTAACATGAAAGCAGTCAAGCGTTACGAACGCATCACAAACATCTGCTATCTCCAGTATAATTTAAAAATACGTTTCCAATTCTTGATGCGTCTTACGCAGTAATATTAAGGGTCGGTTTTCCTGCTGGTTTAGATCTAGTAGTTTTGGAACGTGTTTTATTGCTGAAAGGTCATCAGGGTTAACAGTTGTTTGGTAAGCTATTGTAGGAGCAGAAATCTAATCGTTACGGAGCGGGAGAGAATAGCTGTATGTTCATTCATTTTTTTATTGCTTACGCCCAGATCATTATCAGTAAAATGCTTTAGACAAGAAGACATTTGAGATTCAGCTAAATAGTAAGAACACTAGTGTGGCTTTTTCCGAGGCCTTAGATTCCTTCTCTGATGCAGTAATCTCATTTCATAGACAAAAAACGCAGTTTAAACGGGCCTTTCGCTGGAAGATCCTTAGTGAAAATTGGGTGTGCATTTTAACGTAGTTTTAACCCTTTATAGATGGATGTGATTCCACTGGGGAAGCCTCTACCCAGACTGACGTCTTTAGTCTAGGAAGCTCCTAGTAATCAGTGCAAATTTCTCCATAGATAACCATGAGACCCTGTATTTGCCATAGAGCTAGATTAGCTGTTGACCCTAAAAGAAGTTTCCCTAGCCTTTGATCAGATTTGTTGTTAATTCTGCTGGGTGTTTAGATACACTCCTCACCAGAAAAAACAGTTTCATCGCAGGTTCATGGATTTAATGATATAATAATTGCGAGTTCAATCCCTAGGCTAGGTAGTATGACTTGGTATTTACTTGGACTCAGTGAAAAAAGTTATTTGATTAATTTGATTCATTTTCTATGATTTATCAACAATTTTCAGGTTATTAAAAGCCAGAATATATTTCTAGATTGCAAGAATTAAAAAGATATATAATAGTTTAGTGATACAAGTCTTACTAATTAACCCATAGCTGGGGGAAATGAAGTGGATTCATACCTTTCCCAATTGTGCGGAAGTGAATATAACGAGGCAAACAGGAATTTGAACTCGGTTCTCCGATTAACAATCCGAGCCATTATCCAGTCACACGTTCAAAAGTACAGCGTCTGTTATTCTCAAACGGTCACCTATCTAGGTACTGACCAGGCTCTACGTTGCTTAAATTCAGTGATCAAACTGGAACCGGTGTTTCAAGATGGTGTGGCTCTAAGACTCTTTGGAAACAGGGCGATCAATAACTGAGCAGTACTAAAAATAAGAATTAGACGAGATATCCATAGGCATGGACAGTGGAACGAGAACAATGTAACAGTTTGTAAATTAAATAAAAGGTTGAGTTAAGAATTACCTATATGTTACCCGGATCGATATACACCTGGTGCAAGTAGGAGCCGACGGCGAAAATGTTGTGATAATAACAACCAACATATGGACACTAATCCGCATGCAAATAAGATGTGATAATACTTGTATTATAATATTAAAGTAAGATGATTTGCTTAGAAAGACGATGTGTAGTGTGTTAATGACACTTTTAGAACTAGATCTTAGGACATGTTTGTTTAATGATACGTATTATTTTGTTAATGCAATTATTTTTAAAATAATAGTAATAATTACGTAAAAAATATTCCTATTTGAAAACACAATTTCCTGTGATAAAGAAAATCAATAAAAAAAAACTGTGACAATCTAGCAAAAAAAAAAGTACTATAAATCAGACATTAAAAAGTGCGATTTTCTAAAAGTAGGTTAAATGCAGCTCAAATTCGAAAGTATGGGGTACCCAGTGAGGGTCGAAATCACTACCCAATTGTGAATCTTCTAGCGAGGTTAGCTTGCTAACCATTACACCACGTCGAGGTGCCCAAAATGATTTACTATGCGAGGGTATGTGTTGTGGATCCCGAAAATGGGAACTGCACAAATAAATGAACAACAACCAGAATTTGAGATAGAAAAATAAGTATATTAACGTAAGGATACAAACTTGAACGAAGGCTAGCAGTCCAGGAATAAGAGTTAGTAAGAAGTATATATACAGGTCTCTGAGGTGAAGCCGTAGTATATTTAGTCTGTCCACGTCGAAAGCTGACGGGTACTGCGTAATAATATTCTGTATGGGTGGGTCACAGAGCTACGATGAACTACTAACGCTGCATTCTCCGTGAAACCTCGGTATCTTGCCTTTCGTTTCTATAACAGGTGTATAAGTATACTCTAGACGAGTCCATCTTCCTGAAAAGGAGAAACCCCACAACAGTATTGGACAGTCAGTGAGGATCGAACCCACTACCCAGTCGTAAGTTGTTTTAGCGAGACAGGCCTGATAAACATTACTCCACGTCAATGGGCTCGCATTAAAATGTAAGAAGATGTGCTCATTGTTCCTTTTAACTGACAGGCTAAAGAAAAGTATAGCGAAGCAGCAATCATTATTAAAACAGAGGTAATAAGTAAGGGTTCGTAAATAGACGAGAAAACTTGTTCATTAAATTATGTCTCTCCGTATATATAAACTACGAAGTCCGCATGAATCTACTCAATTAAAGAGATAAACCCTGTGTAAATATCAACGCTTTATCAACACTCCAATATTGAGCACTTTACGATAAAAAACCTGCTTGCCAAAATACATCTTATTACTAATAACCACTGAAAAATATCATTTAATCTTTATCTAAAAGAAAACTATTATGTAAATTTTTGTAATTTTGTATAATATTTATGCATTACACCCTAATCTTTATTCGGTAAAAATTTCATTGCTAATCATGCATTAATTTTTAATTTTTAAGTAATACACATACTTATGTCTTTGTTGTTTCCGTTCCTTATATTATGGCTGCTACTGTATATGTACTATTATTATTAAAATAGGATATAGAAATTCCGACAAAGCATCAAATTTTATAAGTGGAAACGTTTGATAAAAATAGATTTAATAGATAACGCATTTTGAAAATCGAGAGTGTGTTAGTTGAATATATGGATTGAAATCTGAGAACTAAAGGACAGGTTGGAAAAGTGTCTTTAATCTAACATGTTTCATTTTATTAAATTTTTTCAGATATTTGTTCATATGACACGGATTTAAAATTTCCAAAAACTTTTAAAAACAAAAAGACATAAAAAGGAATAGATGATTGTTTTTAAATAGGAAACATATATGTATTTATAAGTGTGTGTGACACGTGTAATAAAAGGAATAGCTGTTTATTTTAAATGTAAGTGTGTATAAATGTCTATTAAAACGTATGTATTCGAAAATAATCTACGTGTCAAGTGTATTTAAATGATGGACGATTTTTAAATTATGTGCTGAAAAGACAATACAAATGAAGAAAGACGTGTACCTGTGTTTTATTGACTACGCAAAGTACACCATAAACATTTGATAGAAATACTCAGTAACCGAGACAAATTTGAGAAAGACATTAGACTAATCAAGAACCTCTACTCGTAGTAAACCGCTTGCATACAGACAGGCAACGAATTTAGCAGATATACAAAGATAGATTGGGTTCTATAGCCTTGGTCGGCAACCAGTCTACCGCAGAAAGCAATGGCAACCTACTGCGGGATAATCTTCTGCCCAGTCAGTCATGTCTCGAAAGAGACATGATCGCCCAAGCGTGTATCGCGCATGGCACTTAACCGACTTAACTGACTGACAAAGATAGAAAAGGGGTGTAAAACAAGGATGTGTCTTTTCAGCGAATCTATTCAATTTGTACGGCAAGACTATTCTGAAGTCCTAGAAGTCATGCCCGGATTCATAATTGGCGGCCACAATCTGAACGATATAAAATGCGCAGATGATACAGTGCTGATAGCAGACTCGGAAAAGAAATTACAAGACCTCCTACAGAAGGTAGCTGAAGAAAGCGGAAAGAATAGACTAAATACCCATTTGTATTACATGGAATTTCTTATCGATTTGTACGACATAAAATTATGATAGTAAAAAAACTCCTTCTTACAAAATAAGTTCAAATAAACGTTTTGCCTTAATATTTTATATAAATTTAAAAAAGAAAAAAAATTATTCGGTCGAGCTACCTCGTACATCCGTGAGTCTCTCGCGCCAATCATTACAGCCTTGCAACAAGGTTGGAAGGCCATTAAAGTGGCATTCTGTGTCATAGCATAGCTGCTCAGTGTAGGCGGTTGTTGGGCAACAATCTTATCTTGCCCCAAAGCAAGGTATCCAAAGCAGTAGATCAATCGTGAGTTCTTGTTTTGCCCACTAGCAGTGTCCTGCAAAGCGCATTCGGCGTTCGTGTACGTTTGTAGCGATATCAAAGACAGTGGCGAATCTATGGTGCGGAGTGGGGCCAGAATGGGCCATTTTCCTTCCCTCAGAATTTTGGCTGGCCCCTCTTCTCCCACCAACTACTTTTATAAGGTTCAAAATTTTATGAAACTGATCAGTCTCTGATTTTGATAAGATTAATCTTTAGCACTTTTCCTTTTGCGTTTTTTTTCATTTAGATTTTTATTTATTTATTTATTTTATTTATTTTATTTTATTTATTTATTTTATTTAATTTATTTGATTTTATTTATTTTATTTATTTATTTTATTTATTTAATTTAATTTATTTTATTTATTTATTTAGATTTTTATTTAGATTTTTATTTAGATTTTTATTTATTTATTTATTTTATTTATTTTATTTTATTTATTTTATTTATTTATTTTATTTATTTTATTTTATTTATTTTATTTATTTTATTTATTTATTTAGATTTTTATTTAGATTTTTATTTAGATTTTTATTTAGATTTTTAAGGACACATACAGAGACCAGTTTAAAAGAAAAATAAGCAAAATAGAACAAACACATAGATAGAAACAGATAGGTTGTTAGTCATATTTTCATATCTGAAAGAAGACGTGATTTAGAAATAATGTAGTGAAAAAATCAGAGCAAACAAATTAAACTGTTCTGCTAGTATTGACGTTGGTATTAACCTTTTGATTTTGTTTTGAAATTAACCTCTTTTATGTTCCTTGAGAGTGGAAAAGAGAGCAATAATAAATTAAAACTCCACTACTATGAATAAAACTTATTCTGTTTACTTTAGTAAAGTAACATACTTATACTCAAACTGATCCCTAAGTAGTGTATACGATAGTGGTGCAGTATGAAAATGAAAACCCGGCTTGAGTTTGCTCTTTTCTCCAGAAAAATCTCGGCCCCTATAAGTGCCCCTCCCACACTTATAGTTCGACAATCGCCATTGATCAGAGATGCGTCCATAGAGTTGGATGTTGTCTCCAAGAGATGTTAAATAACCAGGTGTAAGTCCCACTAAGTTTAAACTCAAGGATTTAGTTAATGTTCAAGCAGTCACACCGTAAATTAAAGCCACCTATACGGTGACTCGAAAGAATTTCTGTTTGTGTTTGTTTCGTATATAAGATCACCAGATTATATCCATTTTATCCAACAGAGAAAAATTATCTCAAAGATAATTAGACTGACCTACCAAATAAACTGTTTAAAGAGAAAAATCGCTAAAAAATAACGTAGTCGGATTAACACTTGTATTTTGTACACAAGCGCATTTAATCGAAATCTACTCGGAACGTCCCTAGTTTAGCTGAAAATTAGCTTTAGCTTAGCGACATAGGCATATTAGCATTGTGGACTTTTACGAGTTCTTGCGACAATTCGACTGACAGCAGACGATGAGATGGCCATATTTTCTGACAGGATTTGGTAAAAGATTAAAAAAAAAATAGAAAAAGTTAGGAAAAGAGAAATTAACAAAAATTATGAAAGCGACAAATGAAAGAAAATAAACCGAACAAAAGAAAAATTAGAAAAGAAAGAAATCTAAAAAAAGGATAGAAAATTAAACAAACAAAGAAGGAAAACGTAAAAAAGATTAAACAAAAACATTTAAAGAAAACAGCAACAGAAATTTAAACAGAAGAATGATGAATGCAATGACAAGTATAAATTTGCAGCTGACAACAGAAGACGAAAGTAGAAAGAGCGAAAAGGTGGAAAAAGAGAAGAAAAAATTAAAAAAAAGGATGAAATACAACTGAAAACAGAACGAAAAAGATGAGTGACAAAATAAAAGAGGAAGAAAATGAAGAAATAGACGAAAGACAACTATAAAAAGAAAAAAAAAGGAAAAAACTTAACAGCCATTAAAAAGAAAATAGAAAAGAATGACACACAACAGAAAAGAGGAAGAAAAAGAAGAAAAAACAATCAAATAAAAATAAGAAGGAAAACGATGAAAGAAAAAAGAAAAAAGAAAAGGATGAATGGTAAAATAAATAAAAAACAAAAAAAGGCAGCAATAGAGAAGAAAAAAGAACAGTATGAAAGACAACAGAAAAGAAGAAGAAAAAAGGATAGAATACAGCTATAAAGAAGAAAAAGAAGAAAAGAACAGAAAAATGAAAAAGAAGAAACTGATGTAAGACAACTGTAAAGAAGGAGAAAAGGATGAAAGGCAAAAGAAAAGAGGAAGAAAAAGAATAAAGGACGGAAGACAGTTATAAAGAAGAAGATGAAGGAAAGGGTGAAAGCCAACTGAAAAGAAGAAGAAAAATTAGAAAACGCTGGAAGGCAGCTGTAAAGAAGAAAAGGAAGATAGACAAAAAAAGAGGGCAAAAAAGAAGATAAGGACGGAAGTAAATAAGAAATAGTTTAAAAGGCAGGAAGACAATAGAAAAGAGGAGGAAAAAGCAGAAAAGAATAGAGCTAAAAAGAAGAGAAAGAAGAAAAGAAAAAATAACAACAGAAAAGAGAAAGAAAAAAGATGGAAGACAACTTTAAAAAAGAAAAAGAAGAAAAGGATGAAAGACAACTAAAAAGAAAAAGAAAATCAGGTGAAATATAGGAAAAAAAAAAAGAAAAAGAAATGAACCGAAGACAATTTAGAAGTAGAAAAGAACGACAAAAGAAGAAAAAAAAATGGTTTTCCCTTTAAGATTGTGACAATCGATTGAATGTGATTGCGTCCCTTTGTAAATAGACTAAAAGCGGCAACAATGATAGGAATTAAGGGTGAAAGGGATTAGCGTCAAAAAGCAAAATGACTAGAAATGAAGAACAATTCAACATATCGATTACATCTTTCTGTTTTTGTCCGGGAAAAATAAATTACTAAGTAATAGTAAAGAGAATTAGATGTCAAAAAAGATTTCTGAGGGAGATTTTGAGTTTTTTGACAATAAGGATGAATACAATTCCGAGCCTAGATAGTTTAATGAATGAATGAATAAATAAATAAATAAATAATTGAAAGTAGGAGAAAGAAAGAAAGAAAGAAAGAAAGAAAGAAAGAAAAGGATAGAGAGGAAATTAAGTTATATTATAATTAAAAAATAAATCCAAAGAAAAAAAATGATGAAAGAAAACAAATGAAAAAATAGCAATAAAAAACACGAAAGAAAAATAAAAGGAGTAATTTAATAACAGAAAAGATTTAAAAAGAAAGTGAAATGGCGGAAGAATGAGAAAAAAGACTCTTATTCTCGTTTAAACAAGCAGAGAAGAAATAATAAACAAGAAATAATAAACAAGCAGACAAGAAATAATAAGAGTAAGAATCAATATACGAAGAGAATTAAAAAAAGTAAGCAGAAGTAAAGACAAAAATATACAGGAGAAAAATTCAGACGTAAACTGAAAAAAAAAACCCGCATTTAAACAGTAATTGAAGAAAAAAAAACGAATACTATAATAGATAGAAAGAGGAAAGACTAAGAACTTGAAAGGAAAGAAACAAGAACGATTTATCGAGGTAAATGAAAAAAGAAATAAATGAAAAATGCAATTTATTGAAATGTGCTAAAGAAGGAGACAGAAAGAAAAAGGAAGATGACGTAAAAAGAAATAACAAGCCAAGATTAGCAAAATGAGTTGACATGCAGTATATGGCGGCCATCTTTGGCGACAAAAAAACTGTTTATGGTTTGGCTAATATCCTACGTCATCGGCAAATGGGCGCCATTGGGCCGATCTCATCGTCCGAACCATATAATAAGTTGGTGCCATTCACATAATGATAAAACAAATTCGTACTGTCACAGACCGTGGCGGGAAATGACATGAATTTCTTTTTAGAATTTGCAAACAGGTTTTACACACAAACACTGAATAAAACAAGTGTTAAAATCAAACAACAAATTGTCTGTTTTAAAAGAATATTCTTGTATTTTTCCAGTTTTGTAAACCTAAATCAAAAGTATGGACAAGCTGTCCAATGTTTTTGGTTTTTTATTATTCAAATATTTCGAGCGTCTAAATCAAAAACTGAATGTTGTCAGTATGAGAGACATTTTCTTGTCTACATCTTAGTATTATTTAGAAAGTTACAATTCTAATTTAATTCAAATATACGACTATCATGACGCCATATGTAAAACTGTTTCATGGAGTTTGATTGTACCGGAAAAAATTGTATCGCATATTTTATACGCATTATTCTTACTTTATATACAAATTAAATATTTTATATGCGCTTTAAAATGCCTTCATGTGTAGTTCATTTCATGTTTTTTTATTAGATCTATGACTAAGTTCTCACTGACTTTTTTATGAGAAGTAATGTTTTATTTACAAAAATTAGTAAGAACACATGTCACTGAAAATATTGGCCATTGCTAGCCACGACTTTTGCATCTTTCTGGTAGCATTTGAATTCTACGTTGAAAAAAACGACACGTCTTTTGAGGCTAAACATGAGTCGACGCATTTTTTGTTCACACTTTAACAAAATGACATACACTATATTTCAACGTTATTTTAAGTGGATACCTGTACTTGAGGTGACGCTCCACTTTGTAAACTGTTTATTTGTCTACTGCTTTGCACGGTCGAGAAAACATGATAAGGAAAATCTGGCACACACACACACACACACACACACACACACACACACACACACACACACACACACATATATATATATATTGCCTTAAACAATACTGACGTCATTGTGCGAGCCTGAGGAACATTTCAGTCAACACTTTCAAAAGTCTTCGTTGGCGTTATTAATAATATGGCTGGACACAGGAAAAAACAACAAAAGTTTACTTACAAAAAAGACGGGAAAGAAGGAGCTCGTTTATAAGTAAATTTTAACCAAAAAAAATTAAATTTTTTGTAAGTAAACTTTTCACAATGACGTCAGTATTGTTTAAGGCTATTTGTTGTCTCTGTGGGTACAAATTTCTGTTTATATATATATATATATATATATATATATATATATATATATATATTCTGTTAAATATAAGAGACAATGAATGTCTATTATGTTTAATCATGAGCTAATTATTGAAAATAAAGACAAAAATTCTCCAACATTTGGATAATTATTTATTGATTTTCTTCTAAGCTATAGACTATTATTATATTATTATTATAACCCAACAAGCACTACACTAAATTCTCTACAAAAAACAATGTAGTGTACCAATTTACATGCCCATTCATAGATTGCATCTCTGATACTAATAAAAAACTAGTACATATATTGGTTTTACTACAACCACGCTCTCCCGTAGACGTACATGTCATCTTTCTGATCCGATTACTATTAAACAACATTTCTCTGAAAAACATAAATATGTAGGTAATATCAGATAGATTTTGGTCAACAATACGGTGATCCTTACTCATACACACAGTAAGCAGATATTGGAGGCCATGTACATCAAATCTAAACAACCAACACTCAATAAAATCAACTTTAAATCCGGAAATAACATATTACATTGCATTTGACTGCATGGTTTTGTTGTCATTTCGCGCTATCCCGTGGTGTGACGTCATAAAACCGCATCGCTAATTTAAGAACTGCGTTTATTATTTTTGGTAACTATTGCCGTTGACAAGCGGAGTTTTATGTCAACACAAAATAAAATCGTCGGTGATGGTGGATGTTATAATATTTCAGTCTAAACAACTTCTCTGAAGATGGCTCATGTGAGCCGAAAGCTTAGAAGAAAATCAATAAATAATTATCCAAATATTGGTGAATTTTTGTCTTTATTTTCAACTGAAATTAAAGCAAAAATACGACGTTTAGAACGGCACATGATTAAACATAATAGACATTCATTGTCTCTTATATTTAACAGCATATGTTTAGAAAATTACTTGCTGCCTCGATACACTATATATATATATATATATATATATATATATATATATATATATATATATATAATGGGAGAAAATGATATATGAATTTGTATATACCAGAACAATACTACATTACCTGACGTTTTAGATAAAGTAAATGAAGTCAAACATACGATAGAATTTACTAACGAAACAAATATAATTTTAACTTTCCTAGTATCAGATTACATCGTACTGACAATGATCTAAAATCAACTATTCATCGCAAATCAACTAACAAACATGATTTCATAAATGTCTATTCTCGCCAGAACAACGGAATGAAATTCGGAATAATTATAAGATTCTACTTAAAACTTTCACTACTTTCTACTTGTAACTTTCAGTATCTTTTATGAAAAAGAGAAATACACTGAAAATACATTTAAGCACTTTCAATATTCTTATTATTCCATATTCATCGCGAAAAACAAACAAACAAACAAACAAAAAAAACTCGTGAATTATTTCAAAACAGACGTGGGCAATATTCCGACCAACAACGAATAAAAATTTATTAAAAAAGTAAAGTCGGATTTTAAATCGAATTCTATTGTAACTGCAATTGAAAAAAAAATTAAGCTTAATATAAAATTTGTTACAAATATTATTAAAGCAATAACAGACTTCATTAATGCAAAACAAAATAAAAATAAGCTAAAGCTTGAAGAAGGAATTTACACTATAACCACAAGTTTGAAGAAGGAATTTACACTATAACCACAAACTTGAAGAAGGAATTTACATTATTACCACAAGCAATACACGATTGAAAATCCGAGGAATTTAAATAAAAGATTTTATAAAGTCAAAGGGGATCTTTCGCAAAACAACACACTTTAACCCAGTAGTATGTTACCGTAGTGAGTTCAATCATAATTTTGATTTAAAAACGCGACTTTACTTTTTGCTTAGGAGAAAACAATTTAATAAGACAAAAGTGCATAGAAAATACTTTAATTCTCAGGTGATCAACAGTAAATCAACGTCCATTTCAACTATAGTAAATTTGTGTCCCGTTTGTTAGATATCACCTATCTTCTCACATTTTGTATTATCACAATGCAAGATGCTTAATAACAAAAGTGACAAAAACATAAAAAATAAAAGAAACTAAATGGGCGAGGCTCTATACCCAAATATATTAGAAAAAGAAAATTAACAGTTTACAATTTCAGTGTCCTCTCCATTTCGTGATTATGTGAATTTACATCAGAGGACGAAAGTGCGTCACTGAGATCCAAAAACAAACTGGTATGTCCAAGGATGCATTTCAGAAGCTGAGTAGAGTATCAAGAAACAGGAAAATTTCATTGGAAAACAAAGAAGAGTGTGCTGGATGTGATGTCGGTTCTTCAATATGGCGGTGAATGCTAGACAATCTTATCAATGATAGAAGAGAGATTTAAAGCAATGAAATCTTTCGTAGTCGATTGGTAAAGACATGTTTGATCTAAAGACGGTATCTCTTTGATGCGGTAATTTGCAGGTTCGATTCCTACCGGAAGATAAATATTTTTCAAACGATTTCTCAAACGATTAAGGTCACTAGAAATTATAATATACTGTTTAACTATATATATATATATATAATAAACAGACTTTCCACTCAAACACGAGTATCCATTAAAAAATAATAATGTCAAAAAAATAAAAATTCAATTATATATATTATGGACTCTTCCGTCGATTTCCGACGTATGAATATCTAACTTAGACTGCCGCACAAATAATTGTTTAGAGTGGTGAAGCACCACCACACTTTTCCTTTTTCTTTTTTCCTTTTTCCTTATTTTTTTATTTTTATCTTTCTCTTCAGTTAAAGGAAATGCTTATTCCGGCAAAATTTTTTGTCTCAAATGGAAGGAATATTGTGTGGTTTGATGAAATGAGCTAATACGGCTCATTAAAATGAATTATAGTTTATAACCAATTTAAATGACATGTTGAGTTTTCCTTTATAAACACCATATTGCTCTGGATAACATCCACTGAGCTCTGTATATAGATATAACACTTAATATTTTATAATAAGTTGATCTTGTTGGATTATCCTCGTCGTTTACGGACTGGACATATATATATATATATATATATATATATATATATATATATATATATAAACGAGATTATATTTATACTAGTCTCAAAAACCTTCTTCGAAAACTATCGAACGAAGGTAAAAATGGTTGTAAAAAAAAAAAAAAAGAGCTTAGGGCATGAAAGACATCAAAAGTGTTCGGACCGAAATCATCCCAAAGAAAAAACCCAACACGAGTAATCATCTAACAGAAAGCGCTCAATACAAAGGTAGAGCAAACTAAATAAATAGCACCTAATGAGCCAGACGAACCTTCCTAGGTTTCACCTAAACGGATCGTCACCGAAAGCTGGCTAAAAAGGAAAAGAAAACACGACATATAAACAGGTAATCATGACAACCCACGTGATCAAGAAAATAAAGAAACTACAACACAAGGGAGAGGGAGGTTAACAATTTTATTACTTTCAATTTTTAATTTTTAATTTTCAGAGGGAGGGTAGAAGACAAAGACGAAAACAGAAAGGTACTATACTACGACAGACTGGCCTAATCTAATAGCCAGGGCTTCCTATGCCTATATTTATTTAGGATTTCAGTCTTAGAATTCAGTAAGGTTTATATATAAAGTATAATATATATATATATATATATATATATATATATATATGTTGACAAATGAAAACATTTTATGAAATTGGTTTGATTGAAACTAGATTTGATTACGCGTTTTGACATTTTAGTTTCCTCAGATCCAAAAACGAAAGAACGAAATGTGTGTATGTGTATTTGGGCATATAATGAATCAGTACTTTTTCCCTAAACTGGCGTTTCTCACGATTAAAGGAGAAAGAAAAAAGTGACTTTTGAAAAAGTCGTTAATATTTATTCTGATTTATTCTGATATATTTTTTTTACAATGTCTACTTCGAGTCGAAAGTTTTTAATGTATTTTCCTCGCTTTTTTGTAAGGAATTTAAGACAAATCCGATCCTCATTATCAAAATAGCTCGAAAGCAAGAAATTCATTTAGCCTTTTCTGAAATGAATAAAAGGCAAATCCTCATACTTACGAAATGGTGGCATTATTATTACTATTATCAGTATTATGATTATGTGCAGTATCATCTTGACAGAGATTAATTTTAAGTGCTTAATTACCAAGTCCCCTCCGGGTATGTGAATGAAAAGGACCCTGTGGGACAGATACCTATGCACATTTGGGAAGTTTCAATGAGATGAAGAGGGTTTGGGGAATTATTATTATTATTATTATTATTATTATTATTCGAAAAATATGCATATACTCATACATATCGAAAGGTATGAAGTCGTGCCAAAAACGTTATTCACACTTGGGAGATTGCATTAGGTATTATGAGAAGTGAATAAAGACAGCACCCGTTCATAAACAGATAAATACCTGGGTGTTTGACTTGACAATATGTGTTTTTTAATGTTGAAGATTGTTAGAGTTAGGCTTAAACAGACTAGCTTCGATGAGCATTACACCAAGCGAAGTGGATATATAGATAGGTAGATAGATAGATGTTGATATGTGTAGACGGTGATAGATAGATAGATAGATAGATAGATAGATAGATAGATAGATCTATGTAGATTGATAGATGTTGACTGAGATATATGTAGACGGTGATACATATATATATATATATATATATATATATATATATACATCAAATCAAAACAACCAACACTCAATAAAATCAACTTTAAAACAGGAAATAACATATTACATTGCATTTGACTACATGGTTTTGTTGTCATTTCGCGCGATCCCGCGGCGTGACGTCATAAAACCGCATCGCAAACTTAAGAACTGCGTTTATTATTTTTGGTAACTATTGCCGTTGCCAAGCGGAGTTTTATGTCAACACAAAATAAAATCGTCGGTGATGGTGGATTTTATAATATTTCAGTTTAAACTACCTCTCTGAAGATGGCTCATGTGAGCCGAAAGCTTAGGAGAAAACCAATAAATAATTATCCAAATGTTGGAGAATTTTTGTCTTTCTTTTCAATTGAAATTAAAGCAAAAATACGACGTTTAGAACAGCTCATGATTAAACATAATAGACATTCATTGTCTCTTATATTTAATAGCATATGTATAGAATATATATATATATATATATATATATATAGAGAGAGAGAGAGAGAGAGAGAGAGATGAAGACTGAGATAGGTGTATGCAGATAGATATATGTTGACTAAGATATATGTAGACGGTTATAGATAGATAGATAGATAGATAGATAGATAGATAGATAGATAGATAGATAGATGAAGACAGAGATAGATGCATGTAGATAGATGTTGACTGAGTTAGATATGTTTAGACTGTGATAGATAGATAGATAGATAGATAGATAGATAGATAGATATCCATCAATTATATTAATGCAAAAGCAAACGAATGGACCACACGCCACATTTAAAGCACTTCAAAGTTATTTCTGTAGTTGACCTTTGTCTAATACCGGCGAACGATTTGTGAGTGGACTAAATTTACAAATCCACACCAAAACATCACTTTGCAGAAGACTTTGGCTAATGAGGACATCTAACAAGATAAAATAAACATTTCATTTTCAGCATGGTAGCATCTTGTCTGTCCAGAATCACGCAGCACTTACGACCTGTTCTAACCATGTCTACTCTACTGTAAAATTGAACTTTAAAATTCACTTTAAAGAGCTTTAATATTATTAAAACCTTCTCATTTTATTGCAAACTTTTTTTTTTCATTCTTGTTTAACTGCCATTTTCGTTTTACCTGTTCGATATACAAAATATATAAATTACTCTAGTTTGAGGTTAGGACGATTTGCTGATGAACTGCCGAAACGTTTATTCTTCCTTACGTACCGTGTCACCTCAGGACGTTGGCGATCATGGCTGTCTACAACTTTCTGTCTCTTGGAGCTCTTGATACATTTGGGGAGAAATGTTTGAAGGGAAATTTAACAAATGCACCGAACAAAGAAGTTTTAAGAAATATGGACGCGAAAAAGCCGCTTGACCTTAAAATAAAAAAAAGTGACATTTAAGTATGGGGAAAGAGGGCTTAGTGAGTTTAACACTCACAGGACATACTTAGAGGATTACACCGAGTAACCTGCCTATCCATGACGGGACATGGAATGAGAGTGACGGTGAAAAATCTTGCTAAGAGCTACAAAGGTAGAAACTTGTAGAGAGCCGTGATTGTCAACGTCCTGAAGATAAACGACACAAAGAAGAAGAAGTGGTTATTGCTTTATCCTGTGATTAAAACGTAATCATATTATTGGATTTCACCCATTAATTGTCATGAAGAGACTTCTTCTATATACCGTGTCCCTTTAGGACGTAGGTGATCATGGCCTTCCACATCTCCCTATCCTTTGTATTTCTTAACACCCTTTCTCTTGTTACCACTCGCAAACCCTTCTCTGACATCCATTTGCTCAAGTCCATCAAGTATGTCACGTGTTGCTTTCCTCTGCCTAGCCTTCCCTCTATCCGTGCTGTAAGTATCAGATTCTCCTAGCCCTCCTTCCTCATTACATCTCATATAAACTTCGGCTGTCTTTTCCTGATGTTAAGTATGCGTTTCCATTTTGTTTCTATTCTCTTCAAAATCTCGTTGTTGCTCATATGTTCGGTCTATGGTATCCTCAGTATCCTTCTGCAGAACCACATTTCAGTTGCTTCAAGTCTTTTCTTCATCCTTGATGAGATTGTTTAGCATTCAGTGCCTTATTGAAGGACAGACATCACATAAAAACCCTTTTCTTTGTTTCTAGGGAAATTTACCTGTCACTCAATACTCTACTCAGCTTTTGGAATGCATCCTTGGCCAATACGCCTTCGGATCTCAATGTCACACTTTCCATTCTCTGTTACAACTCTTCCCAGGTATTTAAATTTCTTTACCTGCTTGATTTTAGTATCTCCGGTCCGTTGTTGGCATTTTGGGTTCCTCTTTTTACTGATAACCATGCAGTCAGTTTTCTTGTTTATATATAGTCCTATCCTTTTGCTTTTTTTTAACTACTTACCATGAGGTCTTGTAGTTTCCTTTCCGTGTTTGCTATTAGCTCTCTATTATCTACGTATTTTTTTTTAATCATTTCACCCTGAGCAAGGCGGAAACGCCACTGATGTGCAGAGGGTTAAATAAATGTAAAAAGATTAATTAGAAAAGAGTGAGGAGTACAAACTAGTTAGAAAGGAACAACAGAAAGCTGAGAAAGCAGGTGCGATGACAGATACATAGGTGGAGAGAAAGGGAGGGTTATACAGGGGAGGGGAGAGAGCTAGAGTCCAGTGGTTAGTAGATGAGTATTGACTTTGCATTTAAATTTCTGGAGGTTGTAGCCGTCAGGAAAGCAAGAATACGGGAGCGAGTTCCACAGGCGGGAAGTGCGAGAGAGGAAGTTGCAGGAGTAGAATTGTCGTCTGCATTTGGCTAACCTGACTGTGAATGGGTGGGACCCAGTTGCCAGTCTGGTTGCACGAGTAAACACCTGTTGAGGAGGCATCAGTGACTTAAGCTCATCCGAGCAGAAGCCATGAAAGTATTTATAGAAGAGACAAAGGGAGGCCACATTTCGACGATGTGGAAGTGGCTGCAGTCGAGTCGCCAGATCAGTACCTATCACATTACAGACTCTCCTTTGGAGCTTCTCAAGAACACTGAGGAGAACGGCAGGGGCACCTGACCATAAATGGCAACAGTACTCCATGCACGGACGGATGGTTGACTTGTATATATGCAGGATAGATTCAGGTGGAAAAAACATCCTGGATCGACATAGTGACCCAATCTTCTTAGCAGTAGATTTTGCTATGGATTCAATATAGTGGTTCCATTTGAGGTCTGAGGACAGGGTAAGTCCGAGGAGGCGTAGTGTATTACTCTCCGAGAGAATCGCTTGGTCCATGCTTATGGGAGGCAGAAGAGGTTGCCTGTAATGGTTGACAGACAACAGCTTGGTCTTTGATGAATTGAAGTTGACAAGCCACTTCTTGCCACAGTTCACCACAGAGTGTAGATCCCGTTCAAGGTCAGCAGCGAGATTATGTTTGTCCGCCATGACAGGTTTCTTACTGGAGCGGGAGTATATTGTAGTGTCATCTGCGTAGATGCCTACTTGGGACTTGATCTCATCTGGGAGGTCGTTGATGAAAATAAGGAAGAGCGTCGGGCCCAGAATAGAGCCCTGTGGGACAACAGCATTCGTGCTGTAGGACGAAGAGGCACGCCAATTCAGAACGACCTTCATTTTGCGGTTATTTAAGAAAGATTGGATTAGGTCAAGCAGGCGACCGGTAATACTATAACCGCGTAGTTTGCATAGGAGGCCAGAGTGCCAAACCCTGTCGTATCTTATATTGCTAAGATTGTGGTTACGAATAACAAATCCTGGCGGTACTTGTAGTTCTCTCTGAATTGACTCTCTGAATAGATCTGGTGAGAAGAGACATCCTTGTCTTACACACCTTTCTATCTTTGTATATCAGGTGAAGAGGCTCATCCCTTTTTCCCAGTTTAGGATGTGGTTTCCGGCTTTCTCTTTTCCAATCTTTTCACTCTTATGTAGCCCCCTGCGCATCAGTGGCGTTACCGCCTTGCTCGGGGTGATATGATTAAAAAAAAAATATCTGCTGAACTAGTTTGTTGTTCGTATCCGGCCAATCCATTTCTCAGGAATTATTTCATCAAGATACTGATGGATTGCTTTTGAATAATGTGGAGATAAATTAATTTTAATTCGTAGCACCTGAAGAAGGCCGGAGCGTACAACAGCCGAAACGTCGTACAAATGGCAACAAAGATGAGGACAATAGTCCGAATAATGTAAATACTGTAAATACTACTTCATCTCAGACATATAGACAAATGTACAAAAATGTTTGAGGGGTAAACTGCAAAGTTGTGTAAATTGTGATGGACAACAGTTTGAGTTTCTGTGTTGATAAAATTTAAGCACTTTTGTAATATTGTACACGGTGTGATTTAATTGTCAATGTAATAACTGTATTAGTAAATATAATTGTATACGTAGTCTCAAAATAAATATTAAGATTTACTATCCCGCTACTTTTGGACCACCTTGTATATTGCTGTGGATCTTCGTCGCCAATTTGCTGTGGAGTTGTGGCGAAACTTCGCCGCAAAGTTGTAGTGACCGGTTTGGTCGGAAGTAAGACACGGAACACAGGAAGTAGGTTCAAAACAGTGTGACACTCTTTTGCCCGGGGCTGGCTGGTTTGATGCTTGTTCTTGTCGACGGTCGTGACAGCACCAGTTGTGGCACTGCCACGCGACTGCCCGGTTGGTTCGGTTGTTGTTGCTGGTCGTGATGATCTCGTCACAAAAGCTAGTTTTCAAGACGTCTATTGCAACAACGGACCACTGCCTACGTTGTGAATTGATCTCACAAAGTCGAGTTGTGCAATTTCAGTAGTCGTCTTTTCACCAGACCCAGACCGGACACTGGTGTACACTTGTGGCTAAAAATAAACACGGCACCAAAAGAAAAAAAAAATTAAATAAGTGAACAAGGTCGAACACGCCTGGAGTGTTACGAAGAATGGCTTTATATATATATATATATATATATATATATATATATAAAATTATTAGTCACAGGAGCAGCAGATAATACTGTTGTCAGAATGATAATACAGTTGTCGAAATGCCAGTTTACAACAGAGAGAGAGAGAGAGAGAGAGAGAGAGAGAGAGAGAGAGAGTTTTCAAAATCTCAAAGTTTTCAATCTTCAAAATAAGAATGCCTTTTCTAAGTTTCGTTAAAGTAACAGAACTCTTGAAACACTCGTTAAGGTCTTTTCACGTATTCTCTAAAATTGGAGCTATCTGTTCTCTTGGTAATGTTAAAAAAATAACAAAGTTCTTCCGGGTTCTTATCGGAACTTGACGGGATTTGTCGAATCAGAAGCGGATAATGGCGGCGACGTGACTGCGGCGATGTGGGGGTTAGTTTATTCTTGTCGTCTGAATGCTCGCTCCCAACTCAACCTTAAAAATTATTTTTATAGCAGTGGGGGCTTTTTGCCTAGAATAATCAGAAATTTTAATTCTCCCAAATAAGTTTTTAAAACAATAACGTTCTTTCGGAATTCCTATCGGAGGCGCAGTATTCAACATTAACTCTTTAAGTTAATCGGCGGCAGGCTTCATTCGACATTAACTCTTTAACCATAAGTTCTATGGTAGGCGACTAGTCATGGGTCTTGGCTCCCAAGTCGGGGACCTTTTTCCACAGTAGTTACATTTCGACTACAATTCCAGAAACTCACTTCAACTCTCATTTTTCTCGCTGAGTCCGGATTTTTATAACCATCCCCAATCCTTTCAGGGGATTTGGCCGACTCAAAGCTTTTGACCAATGAGACCGTTTTCCATCCACTCGATTTGCGGGGAGCCACGGCTCGACAAATTAAATATCAACAGCTCACATGACGTCATCTTTAGATTTTTCAATTCCCACAATTTTTTCAATTCCCACAATTTTCTGTTCTCAAGAACATCTGTTGGGTGAACTAACCTTACTTGACCTCATCAAACAAATCCAAACATTTTGTTTTGGCTACTTACAAAATTTTACCTTGTCTAACATAATCCGCTTTGTACACGAAAGAAGAATAATTATATTTCTCTCTTTCTTACCCATCGGTTAGCTAAGTTTTCTATTCCCCGGATTTTACAAGTACATGATAGTATTAAAATAGCTAATTTTTCTATTCACCGGATTTTACAAGTATGTGATAGTATTAAAATATTTTTTTACATAAGCTCACATCGCGAATTACAATAAAGCACAACTAATAATACCACTAATATTAATTTATGTCTCGCCGTTGTATTAAACCAAACAAAAAAAATATGCTAGCGGGAGATAGTGTCATAACAGTATATTAGTATAACAAGAAACAAGATATTCATAGGATGTGTTAATAATAAGTAATATAGAAATAAGTCCGAAGGTATTATTAAGCTGCTTATTGCTTGGTTAGTAGCTGTCGTCAACTACCTTTCTTAACTGATTCTGTTAACTGCTCTCATTAATTCCCTCTGATACTGCGCTGTCAACTGCCTTCGTTAACTGCTCTCCGGAAGTCACGCAGGTAATAATATATAACAAGAGGAAGAGTCCATTCCTCGTAGGAAAGCACCATACGATATAATATTTTTGAGATGAGGAATTATCATTATTGAATGTTCTGCTATTTGGAAAAGCGTGCTCATCTTGGTTGTTATATTCCTGATGTTTCAGTCATTTTATCCTGAATCTTTTTTCACGTTTCTTTGTTCATACTCAGTAACCTTTGAATTTCGAACCGAACACTTTATTCAGTCCTTGTTGTAGATTATTCTAGTTCCGCTTTTCATGTTTAGGGGATATTTTGTATCAGTTTGCATTAACCAGATTAGGTGACTTTTCCGCACTACCAGACTCAGAGATTGAACTCACAAACAATCATTCGTCGTTTATAAAATTCCAAACAAAATTACTACAATACGTTTTGTGCATTTCAGTCTAAAAGTTGAAACTGCGCTAATCCGGATACTCGGAAAAAGAACGGTATTACTGCGTCTTATTTATCTCTGAACTGATAATTCTGATTGCTATTTTAGCTTCTACTGACCATTTAACTCGGCACTAAATTTTCCGTGTCACATTGGACGTGACCTTGGACTTCCGGCTGGTCCACTCAACATTTCTTGTTTAAACGCCAACACTTTGCAGACCTATTCATAAAAACGTTCTCCCCGCCCTTCTCCGTTATTGTTTGACCATTTCTTTCTTGACCCTTTTTATTTCTCGATAACAACTCGATGTCACGACTGATATTTCCGTCAATTGTTTCCAGCGTCCCATCTTGCTTTCAGAAACTCGGCGGTTTTTCTAAAGCCTGTTTCAGCACTCGCCCGCACTCTATCTCCGACCGCAACTGACCACAAATGCAGTTCTAGACGGTCAATTTTCGCCACGTGTTTCCTTGTCATTTGCTTGGCCGGTCGACCGGCCGCTCGATTTGGTAAAACTTCGAGGCTTCGTTGGTTGCACGATTCAACATTACTAACTGCATGACATTTTGTCCTCTCAACAAACACCGAGAAATCTTTATTTTCATTTCTCAAACTCTTCTGTACCATTTTATTTACAGCCAGGCTTATCTTTCTTGTTTCGATCACGATGCACGGCGGTTGTGACCTTACGACCATCTTCCGGGATTTTGTCAAGCCGGATTATCAATCGGGAATTTCAAACTGAAATCTTCAACTCAATCTACGGAAGTAGTTCTCAATTCACTCTCTATGACTAAGGGTATTTATATATCTGTCACGTTACTCACAGTCAAAATAATTCTTTCTTTGGTGACAAGAAATTCACCAGGAATACATCGGGTTTGATTTCAGAGTTCTCCTTCTCCAAGACTCCTTCTCCAACACGGCTAGAGAATCCCATCCCCTTTGCTATTTAATCCATAGCTTGGTATATATAGTTTTGGTCAATTCTTAAGGTATTGCTATTCTTATTTGCACAAATTTTAGTTTACATTACGTTGAAACACCGGTTCACGTACGATTACCGAAGTTAAGCAACATCGAACCTGGTTACTACGTAGATGGGTTACTGCTTGAGAATACAAGGTGCTGTAAGCTTGGATGTGCAAATGGTATAACAGATAAGGGTTCAAAATTGTTAATCAGAGAACTGATTTCCAATTCCCGTTGGGTTTTTTATATTCACTTAAGCGTAAATATCCTTGTAAAAGATATACCTCAACCTCTTTTCCTGTAATCTATTGGTTAATTTGAACCATTAAACCATGATCATCTAAAAGAAATTCTTAAAAATATGTTTTAGCTTTAAATAACCTGCAAAGAATTAATAAGCCGTAAAAATGAATCAATAAATCCACGAATTCTGAGTATATCTTTACAGTCCGGTCTAATTAACCAAGACTAGGTATTTCTAGGGAAATTAGATCAATCTTCTCCCATAAATTAAATAAAGGACCCCGTTCGATATTTCAGGACGGTTACCCGAATCACCAGACAACTAAACAAGACCAACTGAATTTTTGGGACGTATAAACCTAATTTCCAGTAATCCTTTTTTTTAGCAGAGTTCATGTTGCATTTTTTTATGTTTTGATTGTTAGAAAGGGTTCGGTTCGAAATTTCTAGCATTTGAAGAAGGCTGGAGCGTACAACGGCCGAAGTGTCGTACACATGACAACAAAGATGAGGACAGGTATTATTTTATTTCATGTGGATTAAATATTGTTTACAAAAGGGGGCAAATGTTGACTATTTTTTAAAGAAAATAAAAATTGTAGAAATAAATGTTAAAAATGTACGAGATGTTAGCCAAGAGTTCTCCGAACTTAATGCACATAATGGTTTCCAATATATATATATATATATATATATATATATATATGAGTTGAATATATTGATCGGAATTCTACAAGATTTCGATTTAAACTTATATACACACATTCATACATTATTTTTTTTAACACACATACATTGATACATGATTCTCTCACGTTATTTAAAATAGAAAATCGTTTCATCACTTGACACGTGTATACCTTATTTCCCATATTAACTTTACTGACTCATAAACGCACACATTCACACATGATTTCTCTCAACACATACATTCATAACTGATTCTCTCATTTTATTTAAAAAGAAAAATCGTTCCATCACTTGACATGTGTGTACAATACTTGTTACGTATTTTGAACGGAAATGTATTTCGTCACTGTCGTTCACACATACCAATGTCGCCGAAATATACGCACACACTTTGTTCGTCTATGATTTGTATGCGATTAACACACATTATTTTTGCTGACATATACTTACATTCATAATAAACATCTAATGATTTTATTACGCGTTGGCACACACACTTAAACAAACACAAGTTTTTTCTTCTACATTTAATATTCATCTATTGCTTTATCACACGTGACACGTATCTGTACAATGAAAGTATACCTCAAACAACATACTGTCTCTTGGATTTGTAAATCATTCGTTTTTAATAAATCTCTGAAGAAGCTTGTTAAAGTGAAACATGTTGGATTAAAGACACTTTTTTCTTACTTGTTCTTTACTTATTCTATTCACACACACACACACACACACACACACACACACACACACACACGCATATATATATATATATATATGCTACATCTAAGCTGGGCTTAGAAAATCACTACATATATATGTATATATATGGTAATATTTTTATTATAATATTTGTCTATATTTCTGAGATAAGGTGGTATTTACAGTATTTTCATTATTCGGACTATTGTCCTCATCTTTGTTGCCATTTGTACGACATTTCGGCCGTTAGCGGGAGATAATTGATGACTTTCAATCGAGACTTTACGCAAGGAATGAGGATGATATACCCCAGTTATTGTAATAAAAAGTTCGGTTCAAAATTCCTAGCGGCTGAAGAAGGCCGGAGCGTACAACTGCCAGAACATCGTACAAATGGCAACAAAGATGAGGACAAGAGTCCGAATAATGTAAATACTGTATTTTTATTATAAGTTTATAATAAAAACATAGTTTTTTATCAGTATATATATATAAGAGACGTTGTGTTTCGGTCATATCTTAATAGCACTACGTGAGGTAGTGAAATATTTTTATTAGTCCGTGAGTAAAAGATTCTTCAAGCTCTTCTTTCTCATTAGATGTATTAGAAACTTCAGCTGTCTTTTTCCGATGTTAAGTATCAGTTTTCGTTTCGTTGGAAACAGACCTCGTCGCTGCTCACATTTTTGGTCTATGGTATACACAGCAGCCTTCTGTAGAACCACATTTCGGTCGCTTCTATTCTTTCCTGCATCTAGATGTTTAAATTCACATGGTCACCAAATTCACCAGTGAAAAAGCTCGCCAGAGAAGTTGCTATGCAAATATTTGTAAAAAATATTGAGGGAAGCCACCTCATGTCGATGAGAAAAGTGACTGAAGTATAAATGACAAGTCAGAACCGAATTCATTGCAGATCCTTCTTTCGATTTTGTTTTCTGCAGTTATTCCGAGCCTTTCAAATATCCCTTGCTAAAAGCTCTTAACTGTGTGATCCTCAATATCCCATTAAGGCCTTCAAGGATAGAAAAAATGTATCGTCAGTCATTCTACTATAAAATGAATTGTTGGTCATTCGACTATAAATAGTTTGTTGATCACTTTATTGTAAATGTGTATCGTTCGTCATTCTACTCTAAATATTTATTGTTGATCATTCGACTATAAAATGAATTGTTGGTCATTCGACTATAAATTGCTTGTTGGTCATTTTATTGTAAACGTGTATCGTTGTTCATTCTACTCTAAATATTTATTGTTGGTCATTCTACTATAAAATGTATTGTTGGTCATTCTACTATAAAATGTATTGTTGGTCATTCTATTATAAATTGCTTGTTGGTCATTTTGTTGTAAGCGTGTATCGTTGTTCATTCTACTCTAAATATTTATTGTTGGTCATTCTACTATAAAATGTATTGTTGGTCATTCTACAATAAAATGAATTGTTGGTCATTCTACTATAAATTGCTTGTTGGTCATTTTATTGTAAACGTGTATCGTTGGTCATTCTACTCTAAATATTTATTGTTGGTTATTCTACTATAAAATGTATTGTTGGTCATTCGACTATAAATTGTTTGTTGGTTATTTTATTGTAGATATGTATCGTTGGTTATTCTACTCTAAATATTTATTGTTGGTCATTCTACTATAAAATATATTGTTGGTCATTCTACTATAAAATGTATTTTTGGTCATTCGACTATAAAATGTATTGTTGGTCATTCGACTATAAATTGTTTGTTGGTTAGTTTATTGTAGATATGTATCGTTGGTTATTCTACTCTAAATATTTATTGTTGGTCATTCTACTATAAAATGTATTTTTGGTCATTCTACTATAAAATGTATTGTTGGTCATTCGACTATAAATTGTTTGTTGGTTATTTTATTGTAGATATGTATCGTTGGTTATTCTACTCTAAATATTTATTGTTGGTCATTCTACTATAAAATATATTGTTGGTCATTCTACTATAAAATGTATTTTTGGTCATTCGACTATAAAATGTATTGTTGGTCATTCGACTATAAATTGTTTGTTGGTTATTTTATTGTAGATATGTATCGTTGGTTATTCTACTCTAAATATTTATTGTTGGTCATTCTACTATAAAATATATTGTTGGTCATTCTACTATAAAATGTATTTTTGGTCATTCGACTATAAAATGTATTGTTGGTCATTCGACTATAAATTGTTTGTTGGTTATTTTATTGTAGATATGTATCGTTGGTTATTCTACTCTAAATATTTATTGTTGGTCATTCTACTATAAAATACATTGTTGGTCATTCTACTATAAAATGTATTTTTGGTCATTCGACTATAAAATGTATTGTTGGTCATTCGACTATAAATTGTTTGTTGGTTATTTTATTGTAGATATGTATCGTTGGTTATTCTACTCTAAATATTTATTGTTGGTCATTCTACTATAAAATGTATTGTTGGTCATTCTACTATAAAATGTATTGTTGGTCATTCGACTATAAATTGTTTGTTGGTTATTTTATTGTAGATATGTATCGTTGGTTATTCTACTCTAAATATTTATTGTTGGTCATCCTACTATACAATATGTTGTTGGTCATTCTACTATAAAATGTATTTTTGGTCATTTGACTATAAAATGTATTGTTGGTCATTCGACTATAAATTGTTTGTTGGTTATTTTATTGTAGATATGTATCGTTGGTCATTCTATTCTAAATATTTATTGTTGGCCATTCGACTATAAAATGTATTGTTTGTCATTCTACTATAAAATGAATTGTTGGTCATTCGACTATAAATTGCTTGTTGGTCATTCTATTGTAAACGTGTATTGTTGGTCATTCTACTCTAAATATTTATTGTTGGTCATTCTACTATAAAATGTATTGTTGGTCATTCGACTATAAATTGTTTGTTGGTTATTTTATTCGAGATATGTATCGTTGGTCATTCTACTCTAAATATTTATTGTTGGTCGTTCTACTACAAAATGTATTGTTAGTCATTCGTTTATAAATTGTTTGTTGGTTATTTTATTGTAGATATGTATCGTTGGTCATCCTACTATAAATTATGCTGTTTGTAATTTTATTATAAATAGGTGCTGATGGTAATTAAGAAATGTGACATCCAGTTTAAAATATCAAATGAAAACACTTGGATATGAAGGCAATGTGTTTGGCATCTCTAGCTTTATAAAAAATAAAGATTCTTAGGTAAAAATTGGGCTTATAAATTACTCTAGTGCTAATTGGGGCGCACTTGGCTGTTGGTCGAGAAACGTTAACCTTGACAAAGAAAAGGATAAACAAGTCCTTCAATTCGATTTTGTTTTTGTTAATAAATGCAATTGGGCCTTTTAATGCAATGAGTATAAAGAATCACGAATATCAAAATTGGTTTTTATTTGATCCTCTGACATTACCAGGAGCTCAAGAAAAAAGGAATGGAACTAAAAAACAACAACACTAAAATAAATTACGAAGACACAGTCAAAACAAGAGGGGTAATAGCAACACCGGAAACATAAAACGAAGTGGCTACAGAAGCGCCCGAAAGCGCTTGGGAAAATAAAAAATTATTGACAATTTTTATATTCCTTAACTAATACAAAACGGAAAAAAATGTTAGAATGCTGGAAAAACTTAATAAAAAATAAATAAAATCGTCTGTGACAGCGGTATTAAGTGAAAAATAATTCAAATAAAGGCTGCTGCCCAAATATAATGTACATATTTATATATAGTTATTCGCAGACAGATCTGTTTTGCTGTATCACAGCTCATCAGTACAGTTAGACTCCGACTGCTTTTAACCCAGGATTGAAACCCTACCGAATTGGCGTCAGTCGGCGATTCTACCTCTGTGCTATGGGCGCTAGGTAGAAACAGGCTGACTTTTTAGCGTGTATATTATCATTATACACGCCCAATAGCTGAGAGTGTTCTAATTCATTGCTGAATGAACGATGCGTAGATGCTAGAATAGCTACTGTTTTTCAAAGTCTACCATTCTTGTAAGAGTGAACCCAAGTTATGAACAAGTTAAATTGCAGATCGTTCTTTGCATTTTGTCAAGATCAGGGTGTGTGTGTGTGTGTGTGTGTGTGTGTATTTGGAAACGAGTTATTTTTGCAACCTATGTTTCAACCTTTCGGTATCTTCAGGCGATTCATAATAACAGATTTTCTAATCTTTTCAAACATACAACAGAGACTTTGACGAACGTGCGACTGGTTTCCAGAAGAAAAAAAATTACTAAGTGAAAGATCAGAAATAATGTCCAGATATAATCACACCCCAAAAAATACATGCTAGGTTCATATAAACCTGGAGGAAAGAATTTAATATCCTTAAGTAACTCCTCTTTAATTTTGGAATATTCGCTTGTTTAAAAATTTCAGTTACGCTTTCGTAAAAATTCGTTTCCAAATATCCAAAAGCTCTCCAATATATATGTATTGCCCACTTTTAATACAACTGTGCACTGGTTTAATTTAATTATGACCCAAAAACTGATTAGCAATAATTATATATATTAAGAAAAGCCTTCATCACTTTGCTCGAGGTTAAGGTATATATGTTACAGGCTGGTTACAGAAAAGAGGGTAACGATAAGTATCTGTGAATACCTGGCGTGATTTTTTATCGTTACCATCTTTTCTGTAACCAGCCTGTAACATATATATATATATATATATATATATATATATATATATATATATATATAGAGAGAGAGAGAGAGAGAGAGAGAGAGAGATTGCCTCGTTTAGACCGTTCAGGTCTAAATGTAAATATCATACAGAATATTTTGAAAAAAAATCGTTTATTGCAGAGAGATTTTTATACTGGAAATAAATTGAAAATAGATGCATCAAATCACACACATAATCAATATAGAATCAGAAATGGAATTACACATACATAAAACAAAAAGTTAGGCTCACGCAAAAACACACCTTTTATATTTTTCGTATTACTTTTTTATTTTACGTTCGGTGAATAATATTTCTGTTTGTATATAAGGTTTCATCATTTTTTGGGGGATGCTAAAAATATTTGATTTGCAAGATTGTAACTTACGTCAATATGTGTCTGTAATCCATTCCCGCCCTAATTTTGAATTCTCCTCTTTTATCCGTTTTCATTGGCTCTTCCCTTTCTACAGTTCGTTGCTTGTTGTTCTCTTCACTTTTTATTTCTTCTGTATCTTTTCTTTTCTTCTTTCTTTTCCTTTCCTTGATTTCTAATCATATTTTATTTTATTTTCTTCCTTCTTTCTTTCTTCTTTTTTCTTTTTCATTATTAAATCCTTTTACATTGTACGAATTTTTTTTCCAAAACTAAAGGGAATTGTTGGTTTAATATAATCAATTTTTTAAAAATAAATACGTTTATTACTATCATTGTTAACTACGTGATGAGACAATGTACTTTCAATATGGAAACAAAATATACAATTTTGTCGTAATTTTTTACATGTTCTTACGTAATAATTATATATATATATATATATATATATATATATATATATATATATATATATATATTCTTTTTAATTATTTCACACAAACAAGGCAATAAAGAGACTATGAGAACTCTTAGCTAACATCTCGTGCGTTTTTAACATTTATTTCTACGATTTTTATTTCCTTTAAAAAATAGTCAACATTTGCCTCCTTTTGTCAACAGTATTTAATCTGCATGAAATAAAATAATATCTGCAGTTTCCAGGGCAATAATGATTTATGACTAAGTTAAATAGTCTACGAAATCCATGGCTGTAATAGCGGTTGGACCATAAACAAACGACGGTATTGACTATTACATAAGCAGACAAGGAATGATTTACGTTGGCAAACTCTGGCCACCTGGCATTTTAGTAAGCAAGCTTATTAACGTAATCTGCTCGTTGAACTAAGCTAGTCTTAGAAAATATACATAAATGCATCAATGCGTATATAAATTACGCTAAATATTAAACCGGTTACACTAGTTTTGTGCTATTTTATTACAATAGTGTTCTTCCTTCTACAAGGCCCTCTAGGTAGAAGGTTATAGTTTATATGTGAGCAACGACGAGGTCTTTGAGAGGATAGAAACAAAACGTTAGCTGATACTTAACATCGGAAAAAGTCAGCTGAAGTTTCTGGAACATATAATGAGGAAGGAGAGCTTGGAGATTCTGTTACTCACGGGACGAATAAAATATTTCACTGCATAACAAGGTGCTAATAAGACAGTACTGAAACACAACTGCTCTTGTGTTGCAGTAAACTATTTTTCTATTATAAACTTATAATAAACATATTACCATATATATAGATATATGGTAATATTTTCACATACATTGCAGATATGGTTATTACGATGAATCGAAAATTGTATTATATTGGCTTGATTTGACTTCGTTTAGACTGTTGGTCATTTGTGGTCGAGAGGTCCAAGACGCGCCATCAATTGGTGACTTATATGAATAGAGGTCACAGGTTGGATTCCTGCCGAATGACACACATTTTCGCAACAAAAAATTATCGTAAATAATCAGACCTGTAGAAATAAATATATATATACTGTTTGATTATAAAACAATATCTACTTAAATACGAGTACTGATCAAAAATAATGTTCAAACAAATAATTTAATATATATATATATATATATATATATATATATATATATATATATATTCCAAGTGAAGAGGACTCGAGGTTTTTTTTATATCTTGAGTTCTCTGGCATTTATTTTATTATAAACAGTGCTCAATATAATGAGTATTAAAGAGCTTAATATAATATAATATAATTATATGGTTATATCAATTTTTCATTGCTACTTGGAAATTTCTATGTTTCGAGATTAATTCTCATCATCAGGCAATGCTGGTGTGGTTGTGCAGAAGATTTACATTTAAATGACAAATACTTTCGGTTTACTGTGAATGTATGTGGGTGTTTTTTTGTTTTTTTTTGTGTGTGTGTGTGTGTGTGTGTGTGTGTGTGTGTGTGTGTGTGTGTGTGTGTGTGTGTTCGGCTAATCAGAATGGAGATTCACTTCGGGGTTTGACCTCGAGGAATTTACGTGCTTTTTTTTCCTTTTTCCTTGACCCTATTCCCATCTTGTCTGCTTTCCTTCGAGTAAACCCCGAACTGCTATTTTTCCGCTACATCTATCAATTTGTTGTAAAGTTTACTATCCTGATACAAAAGGGGGGGGGGTAATTATTTAAAAAAAAGGACAACTAACTTATTCTATCTTTTGCTTTATTTTTATTTTCATTTCTATTTTTACCTAATTCATCGTTGAGCATGTTATTTAATGTAGGTTTTATCCATTTTCTAATGTGAATAATTTACAATGTTTACATATGACATTAATTTCGTTACGTTTATTTAATAATTTTTTTATTTTTAAGTGATCTAATAACAAATAGTTTTTCATATAAGCATAATGAACATGGTTCATTTAAGGAAAGTATTGTCATTTAAATGTAAATCGTCTGCACAACCACACCAGCATTGCCTGATGATAAGAATTAATCTCGAAACATAGAAATATCCATGTAGCAATGAAAAATTGACATAACCATATATATATATATATATATATATATATATATATATATATATATATATGGTAATGATCCATACTATAGGATATGTGGAGGAGATAAGAGTGAACCCAAGTTATGAACAAGTTAAATTGCAGATCCTTCTTTGCATTTTGTCAAGATCCCCGAGATGAATAGCAGTGCGCCCTACCAGATATGCAAAGACTAATAGTAGATTTAAAAGTTTGCAAGATGGATTCTGACGAGAAAAACTTTCTGGCCCGACATAGAGACCCAATCTTCCTAACAGTAGATGCAGCTATAGATATATTGGTTTCACTTCCGGTTGATTAAAAAGGTGAGGCCAACGAGGCACAGTGTTTTGCTCTCCAGGAGATTAGCGTCTTCCATTAGGCTGGTAGGAAGGTTTCTCTATAGTAATTAAAGGATAACGGTCTATGAATACATTTTTGGTGCTTAAAGGAGATCTTCAGTGTTGTCCTGCCTTCATTGTCGATTTCGGGTTTTTAAACATCATATCGGCACCGGCAAAAGTACCAAGCCGGCTCCTTACTTTTGTGCTACTTGTCTGGATTCAAATTTTCTTTTTGTCAGAATTCGTACTTTTTATCATTAACTCTAGCTAGAAGAGTATATTTTCCCGCCCTCCTCCATTTAATGACAAATCCGAGTTACACCTGTTTTTTTTTTTTATCTTTAATTGGGGCTACTCTGTCTGGTACGTTCGTCTATTTTTTTTTTTTTTTTACTAAATTTACCCCTATACTTTGAATTGCTACTCCTAATTAAACTTTTTTTACCTCTAATTATTAATGTAGATTTTTAAACGAAATTTTACTATTCAACTGGTCTATAATTATCGAAACCCTTCCCGAAAATTTATCGAAACTACCTATACAGTTTTGTTTTGGAGGAATTAAAATTTACAAGCTATTTCCTGTTATATAGTTTGTTCCATTTACTTTTAAACTTATTCCTTTGGAAAAAGACTGATTCATCTCTTCTTATCCCACCCATGGATTAAATAACAGTAAACCAGTCTCGGAAAAAAAACTATTCTGAAAAAAAGTTATAAAGATAATTATGAAACTACTCCTCTCTCAAGTTACAGATAGCAAATAAAATAAATTTGTAGAGATCTATGATTCTATTAATTCTGAAGGATCTTGTAATCTTTTTCAATTATATATATATATATATATATATATATATATATATATATATATACTTAATAATAATAATAATATTAAATTTTATGTATCAATATTTAATTTCATTTATTATCTATAAAAATGTCTGACAAAATGAAATCACTGATGGCTTGAAGGGAATGTCATAAGTGAAAAGTACGAGAAAAAGAAAATGTTAGCATTAGCCATCTCAACTATAAATGAATGAGATTTCGACGCCTGTCAAGTACTGCGCTTAAATTACATAAAGTCTCGGTACCATAGCGAAAAGCCAACAATTGCCA
Organism: Ascarosepion bandense; assembly: GCA_037127315.1. Taxonomy (NCBI): domain Eukaryota; kingdom Metazoa; phylum Mollusca; class Cephalopoda; order Sepiida; family Sepiidae; genus Ascarosepion; species Ascarosepion bandense. Next base: position 2,094,270 of record JBBBDQ010001589.1, read on the forward strand.
TGAAAGTATTATCAGAAAAAACACCGAGGAGCAACTGAAAGACACTGAAGGCGAGATGCCAGATCAGGACAAATAATATTGATGATTCTTATTTGGATTTTATCTAAGATCTAAAGGTAAATTGTAGAGGAACAGGACCATATGTGGCAGCAATATTCAAAACATAAACTTACATATTTGTTAATCATTCGAATCAAATGAATAAAATTCATTATCAATACCATTCGAAATAGTAACACAAAAATGGTAATTTTGTAATTATTTGTATTTAGCCACATACACCAGAATTTTTTTCGACTTATTATTTTATAATTTGGTGAAAAACAAAAAACAAAAACAAAAAAAAACGCCTGCATACAGAAAGAAAATAAATTGAGTAGGTTCATAAAAAATTGAAAGAGGGCATAAGACAGATTGTGTCTTTTCACTGAATCTACGCAGATTCTAAAACGTGACAATCCTAAAGGAACTGGTGAGCCTACCAGAATTGATTATCGGTAGATGCCATATTAGTATTAAAATACATGTAGATGACACTGTGCTGATGGGAGACACAGAAATAAAACTACAAGGCATCCTATGAAGGGTAGGAAAAAGAAAGCTAGAAGAAAAGACTATCTATTGTAAGAAGACAGAATCTATGCGAATCTATGTTTGTCAGAAAAGGAACATCCCAATACGCGTTGCGAATTAGAGGTAGTAAAAGAAAGTGAGAAGAAATAACCAACCATCAATTGGAAGACAGAATGTATGACTGTCAGCAAAAGGGGCAGCCCAAGTTGCGAACTACGAATACGGAGATGTCAAATTCAAACAAGTGCAGATGTTTAAATATATAGGGTGCGATGCATAAATTATCGTGAATGCGTTTATGTGCCTTTGCCTATTTTTCTCCCTTTCTCCCTCTCTCTCTTTCTCTCTCTCTCTATCTATCTATCTATCTATCTATCTATATCTATCTATATATATATTCTGAAAACAAAGAAGTAATTTTCTGATATATAAAAAAAAATTATCTAGAAAACATCTTTAAAAATATTTCCTTACGAAATTGAATTATTACAAGTGAACACTGTTTTAATAGTCTCGCATGGATAGAAATGTACAAAAAAGTTGTTTGCACCTGCTTGTCACATTTTGTTTTGATTAATTTTATCATTGACAGAACACACACACGTGAGCGCGCGCACACACACACACACACACACACACACATATATATATATATATATATATATATACAGGTGGAGATGAATGAATTGGCGTCTAAATTACGCAAAATTGAAAATAACAATTACTTTTCATTTTAGCAGCTATATTTACTAAAATATATTGAAATATATGTTTTATACTAAAGAATAAATATATTTAATAAAATCGCCATTGGCTTTAACCACAGTCTCTAGAATATTTTGGAATCTCCTGAAACTCTTCTGAACGGTTTCCTTGTTTAAGATGGTGAATATTGCCCTAAACTTTGCCTTCAGTTCATTTTTAGTGTTACAAAGAGTTTTGTTGGTCTCTCGCTTAACTGTAGCCCACACATAATAATCAGGGGGATTGTAGTCTGGGGAGTTAGGTGGCCAGATATAAGGGATGATGAGGTCACAGAAATTATTTGTCAGCCATGACTGAGTTCTCTTGCTTGTGTCGCATGGTGCAGTGTCCTGTTGACAGACATAGGGTCTTCTAGCAGAAACTCTCTTGACCCAGAGTAGCACTACCTCCACAAGGCACTTGATGTAGGACCCCGTATTGAGTATTAGACCCTATATGAAGATGCATGGCGTTATAACGTCGCCATCATTGGAGTAGATAGACTAAACTATCGCCCGGTTCACACTCCACCCACATCTATTGAACAGGTGAAGAGGCTCATCCCTTGTTTCCTGTTTAGGATGTGGTTTCCGGCTTTCTCTTTTCCATTCTTTTTACTCTTACGTAGCCCCCTGCGCATCAGTGGCGTTACCGCCTTGCTCGGGGTGATATGATTAAAAAAAAAAAAAAAAAAAAATCACTAGTGGTCACTCCAAACACAATGATGTTGACTAGACATGTCAGCCAACCTTTTCCAAATTCTTTAGTAAATGTTTATATATTTATGAATAAAAATATTTTCGTTTTTTTCCTTTATGAATTGGTTGATGATAAATATCGCATGCATTACTTTTAATGAAATTGTATATCTTTTTAGAATGTTGTAAATATAAAATTATTCTTGTGAATAAACTATCTAATAAATAAACAGTGTTTAATATTTTTCTTGTAAATTCTCAAGAACAAAAAATGTTTAAAATCAATTTCATCATATATTTAAGTTTTAATCAACTTCTAATAATAGTCTTTTAAAATAATGCCGAAGGGTTAAGCTACTTAAAATAAAAATGGTGTCATTGGAAAAGCCGTTCTTTTGACACTACGTTTCTCGCTGATACGTGCTTATTGCCTATAAACAGTGCGAAATCCAGCAAACGTGTATATAGGATTCTAGATAGTGAGTAATATACATGTTTACACATGTTTATTTTCTCGATACAGAGACAAAATGAGACGACGAGCGGAGGTAGACACGTGTTTATTCCATGACGATTAGCAGTAAAAATGTTAGCTAATATTGGCAACTTCTTTTTCATGTTCCATGTCCCTTCAGGATGCAGGCGATCATAGACTTCCACTTGGCTCTGTCTCTTGTCACTCTCAATATTTTTCCTCTTCGTATCTCTCCCAAAAGCCACCCCGTCATCCATTTGCTCAGGCCTAAAGTACGTACCTCGCTGCTTTCCTCTGTCTCTTTTTTCTTCTATCCGTCGTATATCAAATTCTCCAGGCCCTCCTTCCTCCTCACATGTCTCAGGAACCTCATTTGTTTCTTCCTGACGTTAAGTATGAGTTTTTTTCGTTTGCCTCCTCTCCAACACCTCATCGTTGGTCACGTGCTCAGTCTATGGTATCCTTAGCATCTTTCTGTAAAACCATATTTCTGCTGCCTCAGTCCTCTCCTTCATCCTTGATGAGATCGTCTAACATTCACTGCCATACAAAAGGACAAATATCACATAGCAATCTCGCACTCTTTTCTTTGTTTCCAATGAAACTTTCCTGTCCCTCTGTACTCTGGTGAGATTTTGAAATGAGTCCGTGGCCATGTCAATGCATCTTTGGATCTCAACATCGCACTTTCCATCTTCTACTAGAACGCTTTCCAGGTATTTAATTCCTTTAATTGTTTTACTTTAATTTCTCCGACCTGTAGTTGGCATTTTGGGGTCCTCATTTTGCTGATGACCATACACTGAGTTTTCTTGAATTTGATGCTTAGCTCCATCTTCACGCTTTCTCTTCCTACCTTCTGTAGGAGGTCCTGCATTCTACTTTCTGTGTCTGCTATCAGTACCGTGTCGTCTGCGCATCTTACATTGTTAAGATTGTGGCCGCCAGTGACGCATCTTGGCAACGATTTTTTTCCCTTAGAATTGTTTCACTGTATCCGGTGAGAAAACACATACTTGTCTTACGCCCCTTTCTATTTTTGTATATCTGCTGAATTCACTTCCTATCCGTATGCAAGCGTTTTACTGCCTGTATAGTTTCTTGATTATCCTAACGTCTTTTCCGAAAATGTTCAACTTGTCGAGCGTCTTTATCAAGTCTTTGTGGCGGACTTTGTCAAACGCCTTTGCGTAGTCTATAAAGCACGCATCAAGGTTCTTTTGCATTTGCATTGCTCCTTCAGATAGCATTCTAAGCATGAATATCGCATTCCTATCCGGTATTTTTTACGAAGCCACACTGTTCTTGTCCTATTTCTGGGCCGATTCTGTAGCGCGCTCTTTTCATCAGAATCCGGAAGATGAGTTTTGTTATGAGGGTCCTTAAGCTGATTGTTCGGTGGAGTTCACCTTCCTTTGCACCTGGCTTCTTAGGTAGTCCTATGAAAATTGATCTTCTTAAGTCGTTCGGTATATTGATGCTACTGTATATTTCGTTAATTATTTCTGTGATCCTTTCTGTGCCAAAGTTCTCTGATAACGTCAACATCTCTATTACAATCCCGTTGGCTCCTGCTGCTCTGTTTCTGTTCAATTTGGCCATTGATGATTCCAATTCGGTTTTTAATATTTCTGGTCCATCCGTATATTTGTGCATTATTGGTTGCTCTCTCTTGTCATGGAAATAATCTCCAATGTACTCTTCCCATCTCAGAAGTTTTTTTTTTATTTTCTAGTCATGAGTGTACTGTCATTTGCTTTTATACATTCTGTTACTGAGCAGGTCTTTTGTCCTGTTAGTTCCTTTATTTTTATGCACATCACCATTATTTGTTGTACTCAGGCTCTCTACTTCAGCACATATATATTTAAACATCAGCACTTGTTTGAATTTGACATCTCCGTATTCGTAGTTTGCAACTTGGGCTGCCCCTTTTGCTGACAGTCGTACATTCTGTCTTCCAATTGATGGTTGGTTATTTCTTCTCACTTTCTTTTACTACCTCCAATTCGCAACGCGTATTGGGATGTTCCTTTGCTGACAAACATAGATTCTGTCTTCTTACAATAGATAGTCTTTTCTTCTAGCTTTCTTTTTCCTACCCTTCCTAGGATGCCTTGTAGTTTTATTTCTGTGTCTCCCATCAGCACAGTGTCATCTACATGTATTTTAATACTAATATGGCATCTACCGATAATCAATTCTGGTAGGCTCACCAGTTCCTTTAGGATTGTCACGTTTTAGAATCTGCGTAGATTCAGTGAAAAGACACAATCTGTCTTATGCCTTCTTTCAATTTTTTATGAACCTACTCAATTCGCAACGCCTATTGAGATGTTCTTTGCTGACTTTTCTGAATCTCTTGTTGATAAGTACCGTAATCAATTTAGTTCTCAATTTTTTCTCCTGGGTTTTACTGTGTCCATAGTCTCCTTGATTCTCTTGATACCAGGTGTTAGTCATTATCTGGCCATTTACTGTGCAACTTTGGCCCCATTTCTCACCACGGTCATTGCGGTGACCTAGTCCGAAATTGCCAACCGTTTCATCTTCTCTTCTTTAACTAACTTTGGCATTCAGATCTCGCATAATAATTCTGATTTCTTGTGATTTGCATGTGTCATGGCATAATCGCACATGGATTAGAAGGATTCTATTTATTCTTCTGTACTTCTGTGTTGTCGTTGCATATTCATATATATTAGCGATCCGGATAGTTCTATTAAGTGATATTACGAGGTAATATAACATCTACCTTTCTTTATTAAAGAAATGTATTTACCCAAGTACACCCCCATTAAAGCAGGATGCGACAAGGCCAGTTATTAACGAGGGGTTTCTGAACGCGTACGCTTGAGCAAAAATTCCCCTTATTTCTCGGGTCTTATCTATTTCTCGGGTCTTGTCTACTTCTCGGGTCTTGTCTACTTCGTCTGGATTTCTCTCTTCCCGAAGACAGAGAGTTCGTCACATTTTATTTCAAGTGGAAATCTTTCTTTATTACAGATTACTTGGTAAGTACTTCATATATGATATTTATATTCCTAAGTTCAGCCTGTGTGACAATGTCATATCTGATAGAAAAAGTGTTTTTTTTATTATTTTGTGAATGACTCAGAAGTTTAGTTTTTTCGGTGCTTTGATTTTTCTGTCTGAACGGCGTAGGTGCAGTGCTCGCCTGGGGATTGTCATAGCGTTTTGTTTATGGTGACAGTGGGGTGTTTTGTACTGTTTTCATCTTGATGTTTGGTGAGTGTGGTGCACTGTCTGGTATTGTCGGTAGGTGGTTGCCATCAGCATTGAGGTTAACTCTACCATGGCAGGTATGAGAAACTGTCGGTTCCCGCGATGGACGCTCCGATTATTATGTTTCACCAAGTAAGTTCTCTGCTCATTTGTTGCTTGCACGATGACACCTGGTTCCCACAGTTTTGTGTTCTGGTCTTGTGTGTAGACGTGTTGACCTACAGATCGAGGAAGATGCTATCGTTGTTTCAGCTTGTCATGATATTTCTTTACACGGTCTCTACTTTGATTCAAGCAGTTACGAATGTATTCGTTTCGTCGCTGTTGTTGGAAGACAAGGAGTGTTCTTAATGGTCGATTTGAGGCAGGCTGAGATAGGCGTTGCTCTGTAAACCATAATCACTTGATAAATAGTGTTTGATTCACAACAATCAACAATCTTTTGAATACTCATACCATTCTCTCAGTGAATCCTCTGATCTGAGGATGAAATGATGTTTGAAGTTACACTTTTGAGAGAAGCGGGCAAATTCGTTACTAGAGTATTGGTGTTCGTTGTTACTGTTCCTGATACGCTTCGTTCCTAAAACAGTTGCTTCAGTTTTTTTTATTACTACTGCAAGTGTAGTGGAATAGAGGCGTCTTAAGATTTTGACTCTTGCTAAGTTAATCAGCTATGAGGAGGTAATCATTACCTTCGATATTAAAGAGATCAGTTCGGCTTGCGTTGTAGTGCAGTGGATCTCGGGTCGGAACGAGAAATCGGAGAGCCGAGTTCAAATTCTAGCTGAATTCATTGCATTAACTTACGCTCAAATACCCTTAAGAAAAGGTATTAATCCGTCTCTTCTCCCTCCAGCTATAGGTTAAATAGCAGGACAGATTGGATTCTATAGCCTTGGTTGGCAACCAGACTATTGCATAAAGTAATAGCAAGCTACTGCGTGAAAATTTTCTGCCGAGTCAGTCATATCTCGCCCATGAGACATGATCGTCCAAGCGTGTACTACGTATGGCACTTAAGCGACTGACTGAACCGTGTTGGAAATGCCTTGAGGTGTTGATTCAGTATATTCATATTGAGATCAATAACTTTCACTACCATTCCTGCAAATCTGGAATGGTAGTGAAAGTTATTGATCTCAATATACTATTTTACCTCGCAATAAAAACAGCATGGTTTAATATTTATTCGAGCCAATAGCACAGCTTTGTGAAAGTGTGAAGAGATACAATGAATGATGGCTGAGATAGTCGTTTGCGTTTTCTGGTACCATGTGGTTTCCGGCTTTCTCTTTACCAATCTTCTCACTTCTTTTTTTTTTCAATTGGAGTAGATAGATCTATCTATCGCCCGGTTCACACTCCACCCACGTCTATTGAACAGGTTAAGAGGCTCATCCCTTGTTCCCTGTTTAGGATGTGGTTTCCGGCTTTCTCTTTACCAATCTTCTCACTTTGTTTTTTTTTTTCAATTGGAGTAGATAGATCTATCTATCGCCCGGTTCACAATCCACCCACGTCTATTGAACAGGTTAAGAGGCTCATCCCTTGTTCCCTGCTTAAGATGTGGTTTCCGGTTTTCTCTTTTCCAATCTTTTCACTATTATGTAGCCCCCTGCACATCAGTGGCGTTACCGCCTTGCTCGGGGTGATACGATTAAAAAAAAAGTCACTAATTCAAGCAAAAGCAGGAACTTCGAACAGTTTCCAAGGAGACAACGCCTTATCTTTTCGACGATTGATGCATCATGTTTTCTGTAACATGTTACAGTCCCTAAATTTGGGTAAAAATGTACGACACCTAGACGGTATAAATATCAACTAGTCTATCTAAAATTCTAACAGTTTGCCTGCTTAATTAAAACTTGTCCAGTTTCATTTCTCGTTTCCCGCATTAGAATCTTTGCTCGTCACGGCAGAAATCAGCCGATAGCCAACTAGCCATCTATTTTCAAATTCAGTCACCAACTCATTTCCATACGCTATTCATAAATCGATTCATAAATTCATTCATAATTTCGCACTTCTTCGTCGCCAGCTGCTAATGACAGTTTAAATTTAGTATTCCCTGCAGAGAAGAAGCAGTACAGAACAAGACTGCATGCAATACAGTAGCAATTGAATTACTAGTTCCTAAATCTCCCGGATCCCTCCGTGGGAAACCTAGCTCATAATATTTCTTCGAGGACGGCCGGCTTCATCAGCAAGCTGACTGTATACAATGTCTACCAAGTTACCATATTAGATTGCTAACTCTTCGTCTTTTCACGTAAAGCTGCCTGCTCGGCGACCAGGCGAGACGAGCCATGTGCCAAGCAAAAACAATTGTTTCTGTTTATTTTGCTTTACGACATGTCCGGGCTTGTGACAAGCACATCAAACAAATTCAGACAGGCTGCCCTTGAAGTCAGAAGGCTGAAAGCCGACTTAAAAATCCGGAAAGATGCATATATCGTCAGCTAGTCAAACTGTTCATCAAAGCGTTAAATCAGGTAGCGCCGAAAAGGCGATGACGACACGCAGTTGACCAAAGAGAAAAAGCGGAAGATAGCGATGACGTAGGAATTAACATTCGTTGTAGTTTTTATGAAGATCAATAGAAATTTATCGGAAATTTATAGGAAAGAAAAGATATGAGAGAATTATAAGTGATTTATAGGAAAGAAAAGAATATAAAATAAAATTTATAGGAAATTTATTGGAAAGAGAAAATATATAAGACTTACAATAAAGATGTGGTGCATTTAAAAGAATTATAAGACATTTATAGAGAATTTATAAGAAATTGAAGATATATAAGAATTATAAGAAATTTATCGAAATAATTTAGACATTAAACTGTATCACCGCTGGTTCATAAACTTGCCTGACTTTTACGCTGACATGAATATTCATTCATGCTGCACTCTTATATAAAAAATTCTGAAAAACATAACATTTTTCTCTTGTATATAAATATTAAAATCTTACATTAGCCTTGATAAAGTCCATCAAAGGACGAAACGCGTCGGCCAAGATGAATTTTCTTATTGTCTTTTTATATTGTTTTTTACAGATATACTCTATCTAAAGTTCTTTCACAAATAATTTATAGAAATCTTTGCTCAATGAATTTATAGAAATTCATAGGGAAGAGAAAATAACAGCAAAAATGCAATGAGAAACAAGCAAAGGTATTTGTGAAATGTTAATGGCGGGTAAATTAATCAGTCAAATTACTGATGATATTGAGGATGGTAATACTAATAAAAAAGAATTAGAGACAACTGAAGGTGTGGACTATATATTGAGAATATCAAAATTAATCAGGTACAGAAATATAATTATATCATTCAATTATATATTCAAAATACCTCAGCAACGTATGACGCGTAATATGCAGTTCTTTGTACCATATTAAGTTCAATATGCAAAAACTAAACTCAGATTATACCCTAAACGACAAAGATTAGGACTAACAAATGACAAAAGATCAAACGAGAAAGGTTAGGATTAATAAATGTGTGGGTTCAAATCTTGCTAGAGGTTATTCTTCATTGATGAAATTGATGATCCACTCGGCTTACTTAACTATTTAAGAATAAAAGATAACGTGATAAAAAGCAAAATAATAAGATGAAATAAAAGATTACTCATCGAACTTAAACAACGTAAGTATAGTCAGCCAGTTAGTCAGTTAAGTGATACACACTTGGGTAATCATGTCTCGAAAGAGACATGACTGACTAGGAAAAAGATTTTCCAACAGTAGGTTCTCATTACTTTCTGCGCTGGACTGGTTACCAACCAAGGCTATAGAACCCATTCTGTTCTGCTATTTTTTTTAATCATGATCATGTCACCCCAAGCAAGGCAGTTTTACTGCCACTAGTGTGCAAGGGGTTACATATGAGGAAAGAGATGAGAAAGAGAGACAGGTTATAGGGGGTGTCAGGAAGTGAGTAAGAGAAGGATAAGAATACTAGTGTGATGAGAGTGGAGTGGACCGAGAAAAGAACATGAGGGAAAGGATGCGAGTTAGTGAGATAGAAGATGACTATTCACTTTACATTTAAATTCTTGGAGATTGTATCTGTCAGGGCAGCAAGTATACGGAAGGGAATTCCATAGGCGGGACGTGCGAGAAAAGAATCTGAGGGAGTAGAAGATGCGGTTACATTTTATTGGTTTCATTATAAAAGAGTGGCATCTAGTTGCTAGTCTAGTAACTCGAGTAAATTTATGCAGAGGGGACACCAGTGAGCTAAGCTAATCGGAGCAGAAGCTGTGAAAGTATTTGTAGCAGAGACATACGGAAGCCACATTTAAACCATAGCTGGAGAGAGAAACGACAGATTAATACCTTTCCTAAGGGAATTTACGCGTAAGTGAATGCAATGAATTCAGCTGGAATTCGAACTCGGCTCTCCGATTTCTGAGCCGATATCTACTGCACCACAACGCACATAAAAATAGTACATCTACTAATAATAAATACTAGACGTAAACAGGCAACAAAAATAAGATGAAAAGAAAAAGCTAGTCATCTAAGACCGACTACTTAAAACTAGTACATCTAATATTACATGTTAACAACCGTAAAATAATGATCCACTAATATTAGCTTAGCTTTGATATAACACAAGGCCGAAAAAATTGGAGCACCCTAAAAAATCTAATTCACTACTCTAGCAAGACAAGCATGCTAACCATTACATCACATGGTAGCTATCGATGAAATTCAGACAAATTAAAACTGTTATATCTAATCAATCAGGTAACTGCTATACAGAACAAACGTTTAGGCGATCATGTCTTTTTCAAGAGATGACTGATTTGGCAGATTTTTCATTACTTTCTGCAGTAGACCGGTTGCCAACCAAGGCTGCAGAATCTAATCTGTCTTGCTATTAAACCCATAATCTTCCCAAGCTTATTTGTACGTAAATGAATGAATCGAATTCGATTGAAATTCGAACTCGGCTCTTCGATTTCTCATTCCGAGACGATATCCATTACACCACAACGCACATTCATATATCTAATACCGTTAACAAAATAAGATACAAAAAAGTTAGTCATCCAAGAAATTCCGATGGATTAAGACTATAACATCTACTATTATTACTAGATGTAAACAAGTAACGAAACTGAAATTTAAAAAGGCTCGTCATCTAAGAAATTCAGACAGCTTAAGACTATTACTATTGCAGTGTTTATTAGTTGTATATTCTTCTTCGTGTGCCACGTAGGTGAATAACGGAGCGGGGTTTGCGAGAGATATCAAGAGGGAACATATTAAATTAAGAGTGACAAGGGAGAAGAGCAAGTGGAAATCCATGATCGCCTACGTCCTGAAAGGACACGGCGCATAAAGAAAAAGTGTAAACTGAGCCCGAATTGAGATCGAACAATAGATAAAGTTTTTTTTTCAATCGTCTGAGTCAAACAATTAACAAGTCTTCTTTTTAAAAATCAAATCTCCTAATATCACAACTGGGTATATATCATCCAACCCAGTGCTAGAAAAACAGAGTTAAACAAAAGTCTTGCGAATGTAATGTTTGATATTTCCTAAAAGGGTCTATCATAGCATCAAATATAATGTTTGATAACAACTCGTGTTCTTTAACATTGTAGGAGGCTTACAACCTACACCGGTTCTCGCTCGATCACATAAGTTGAGCCTGGTCAGTACTTAGATGGGTGACCGATTGGGAATACCAGGTGCTGTAAGCATATAGTGACGGATGTGCGTTGTGGTGCAGTGGATATCGGCTCGGAAAGAGAAATCGGTGAGCCGATTTCGAATTCCAGTTGAATACCCTGCATTCACTTAAGCACTGGTACCTTTGGGAAAGGTATTAATCCATCCCTTCCCTCCAGTTATGGGTTAAATAACAAGGGTAGGCCTTGGGGACCCTGCCCTTAAAAAACAAATCCCAATGAATCTTGATACTGGAAAAGAAAAATGTATTACTAGACACAAAGCTTATATAAAAAACAACAATAAATTGTTGAAAGAAAAAGGTATTACCAGCAATAAATAAATAAAGTTTAGTTGGCAATAAATGACCCGCCGAGGTTGATTTGCCATAAAAACAACCAACTAAATTAACATCGTAGAAACCAAATATAAATTGTACCCCCCACAAAAAGAAAAAAATCTAAATCGTGCCACAGAAATCTGTAATAGCAAAAGAAAAAATATGCCTTCATGAAACTGAGCGTAGTATTAAGTTATAAAAAAGATTGCTGAATTGCTATTAGTAATCTTTTTAAATAACTTGTGAAATTTGTGAATATATTGTTCAATATTAACCTCTTTTACTTGGTTGGATGCGATTTCATCGTCATCTTCGGTTTTGTCATCGGTAGTTCAACTTTATCTGATTTGGTTAAAAGTTTGTAATTAGACAATGTGCATCTTTCCGGGTCTTTAGTTCAGCTTTTAGCATTGCAATTCAACGTTATCCTGTCTGAATCTGTTTGATGAACTCGTTACAAGTTCAGACAGGTCGTAAAGCAAAATAAACAGAAACTAATGATTTAGCAAACAGTAGTCCCTAAACTTTTTCGACCATCGATCTCTTCACAAAATCTTTTTCATCGACGCCAAAGCATGCACGCAAAACAAAATATCGATGCTAATAGTTAATTTTTGTTCAAGAGTCATCGTTTAATGTGCCGTATTGGGCGATGGTCTGAAATCAGAGAGGTCCAAGGCGGCTTGCCAGGCACCAGTTTTGTGTTCGTTCGAAATATTGTATTAAACTTAAGAAGTTCATTATTATATGTTGTCGCTCTAAGTAATGGTGGGGACAGTTCCTTTCTTCGAGACAACACGCAACTTGTTTTTGAAATGACTTCTAGTCTTTGTCTTAAGCGACGGGACCTGAATGGCAGCACGTGGATTTACTTCTTGAAGACTGGTTGCCAACCAAAGCTATAAGGCCCAGCCTGGTCTGCTATTTACTCATGGCTGGTGTGGGGGGGGGATGAGATGATTTCTTTCCTTTCCAATAAGAAGTTGAATGCAGTGAACTCGACTGAAATTTAAAATCTGCTCTCCATATTTCTCAATACGACTAGTTGTCCATTACTCCACCGTGCCTCGAATTAAGGGCAGATATTGCTTTGCATTTTCTATTCATTATTTTTTTCTCTATCTTTAATAGAATTTTTTGTTTTCTCATATTCTCTTACACTCAATAACCCCCCTTACGTCTTAGTGGTTTTAGTGCCTTCTTATAGTGAAATAATAGAAGAAATAAAAATGAAGAACCTACACGAAGCATATGATATAGGTTTTGACTGACGGAAACAATAATACAGTATAATATTCTGTTTAACGGTTTAATTAGGTCACTTCTCAAGCAGTTTTTTTTTATCTAGTGTATCGGAATATTTTCTTAGTATTCTATAATAAATTGTTTCTGTTGACGCTATGTCCGTGTTTGACAGGGAGCTCTGGAACATTAAAGTATCCTTAAAAGAGTTGTAGCAAAAAGAAAGAAAAATTTGAAAATGGTGGTCTCGAAATATGTATTCGTTTTCAATACTATTACGTTGCTCAGTTGCTCACAAAATGACGAAATGATGTAAATAGGAACCCGAAAAAATCGAAAAAAGGTTTGTTGGAAATTAACTGTATTCATTTGAGACCGATCCAACGCAAAAAAAGTGGAAACGTAATGAATTTTTGTAATTGCAAATCTTTTATAAGATCTGGTAGCTTTTGGATGGGGATGAGCAGGAGTGTAATGAATAAGGTTTCGGAATGGGAATTAGGAGAGCTGAGTTCAAACCCCAGTCGGGTTGGTTACATTCACTTTTGCTCAAATATGGAAAAAGTATCAGTCCATTTCTTTTCTCCCCAGCTATGGGCTGAATAAAAGGACAGATTGTGTCCTTTAGCCTAGGTTGGCAAGCAGTCTACCGCAGAAAGAACGGCAGCCTGATGCGAAAAAAATCTTGCGCGCGAATACCTTGGGTCATCTACCCCAGCAACCACTCTACCACGGAAGGAGACGACAGCTTGCTGCAGCACATTCTTCTGCGTAGTCAGTCATGATCCGTCTAACATGTAACGCATATGGTACTTAACTAGCAGAAACGTTTGGATGGACGTTCTTAAAATGACCCTCAAAGTGCCTCTACCGAGCAGAACATTTAAGCAATTGAAATTGAAATAAACCGGTTTATGATCAAATGCGATCGGATGTAAACATAAATATGCAAGTATCATCATTTTACTTTTTCCTTTGTTAGTAAGATGGTCCCCACACTCGTTACGTATTTACATTACTTCAAATAAATAATGGACCATTCCGTTTTGTTGGTTGTGATAAAAACAAAACATATTTAAGATATTCTGTCGGTTTTAATGAGCAAAATAAATAAATAAATACGAAGAAAGAAAGGGGAGATAAAGGAAGCGATAACGCTATCATTTCATTAATATCTGCTTTGGTGAAATGGAAATAAGAAAGAAAAAAGAAAAAAAGAAAGGCACATAATCAAGGGAAATGAAACACATTTTTTTTATCAGTGGTAAAATGGACTTATATTTATTTTCGTCTTTTACTATTCTTTTTTCTATTTATCCAATTATTCTATTCAATCTATAATTATCAATAAAATTCGAATAATATTGAAAATATTATTCAATATTATTCGAATTTCATTGATATTTATCTTTCATGAATGAAATATGAGCAGAGAATTGACAACAATAGGATATAAAATAATAAAACATGTTTTTTCCTATATTTTGGTCGAGTTTGTGGTGCAGTGGATATTGACTCAGAACGACAAATTGGGGATTCGAGTTAGAATTCCAGTTGAATTCCTTGCATTCACTTACGCACAAATACCCTTGAGAAAGGTATTAAACCGTCTCTTAGTTATGAGTTAAACAATAGGATAGATTGGGTTCTATAGCCTTGGCTGGCAAGCAGTCTACCACAGAAAGTAATGGCAACCTACTGCGGGATAATCTTCTGCCCAGTTAGTCATTTTTCTTTCGAGACATGATCACCAAAGCGTGTATCAGGTATGGGATTCAACTAAGTGACTGTTAGATACAAATTTAGTAATACATTAAGGAAATTTCCAAGAATTTAATAAAAATAATCTTGTAAATAGCAGGGAACCTATTCAATCAATAAATTAAGAATTGTGACTCATGAAAAATTATTAAAAACTTTAAAACCGTGAAATTTCCACGGGTATTCTGGTAATGGGTTAACTGGCAGGCGTTGATAGACATTAGCAAGCTTATGACAACATGATTTAGGAAGTGAACAAATTTCGTTTCGAAATATGTGTTGACTATAGAATGCAAAATGTTATTCAACATTGAATGCAAAATGTTATTCGCCAATCAATAGCCAGCTTTTGAAAAGGTTTTACGACACAAAACTAATGTGCCGAACGTTGTACTTCTTTGCAATATCTATTTTCCTCTTTATTTATTTATTTTTTTATTTTTCTATTTTTCAAGACGATTATAAAGAAAATCCGAAAAAAATGTTTTTAGTGATTAATGGAATATTCAATGTTACTTTGCCAATTAACCTCAGCATTTAGCTATTATGATCCTTAATGCGTTTAAAAGTCTTCAATTTAAATTCCGATTTGAAATTTTGATAGCGTGGAGTTCAGTGTGAAACAGCCGAGTGCATACAGATTGAATACCCGCCTTAGCCCTTAGCTTTTTAGGATTTCCCTGTTGGTAAATGTGGCTGGAACAACCAGACCAATAGTTCAATCAATAATAACGAATGCATCATGTCCTCGTCTTTTTTTCGTTACTCAATTCTTCACCTGACAATTCTTTTGTCACTCTCACGTCGTACGTAAGTGAAGAGGTGAGCAGACGTGAAAGCATGCATATAAAAACCGCGTTCGTTTTTCTTCTTGCGAGTCTTGATAGATTTATTCATGCCTATGAAATGATGGATATATGCTTGTATAGTTACATGAATGCATATACGCATGTGCGTGCATTTTTACCACTTCTACTATATATATATATATATATATATATATATATATATATATATATAATTTATTTGTTTAAACATCACTTTTTAATGGATACTCGTATTTGAGTAGATACTCAATTTTTTCTTTTAATAATTAAACGCTATATTTATTTATATCTACCGGCCTGAACAATCGACAATTCTTGTTAGGAAATATGCGTCCTTCGGCAGGCTTCGAACCTGCGTTCCCTAGACCTAGGTTCGAATCCTGCCGGAGGAAGCATATTTTCCTAATAAGATTTCTCGATTAATATTAAGGTTGGTAGATATAAATATATTGTTTAAGTAATAAAAAACAAAAACAAATAACAGAGTATCTACTCAAATACGAGTATCCATTAAAAAAAATAATGTTTAAGCAAATTTTTTTTTTTAATCATATCACCCCAAGCAAGGCGAAAACATCACTGATGCGCAGGGGCTACGTAAGAGTGAAAAGATTGGAAAAGAGAAAAACCGGAAACCACATCCTAAACAGGAAACAAGGGATGAGCCTCTTCACCTGTTCAACAGACGTGGGTGGAGTGTGAACCGGGCGATAGTTTAGTCTATCTACTCCAATTGAAAAAAAATAAATTAAAAAAGAGTGAAAAGATTGGAAAAGAGAAAAACCGGAAGCCCCATCAGCGATCATTTTTTATTATGGATAAATTCAAAAGTTTTTTTGAGTGTGTGTGTGAGTAAAGACACCGGAAGTTAATTTCAGGGAGAGAAGAAAAGAAAAAGAGAGATTGATTCACACTTTTCCCACGTTTCTAGCTATGGGTAAATAGTAAGACAGACTGGGCCCTAGAGCCTTGGCTGACAACCAATCTAAGAGGAAGAAAACTTTGAATTCAAACCGTCTGCTGTCTTGTAGGTCCTGGCTCTTTAAAATCTGAGCGAAGAGAAGCGGTAGCCCCAACATCTCTGGTCCAAAAAGAACCGGCAGGTCATTGTTCTACTTTCTCGTGAATGTCACCAAGTGGTGACCACTGTGGCGCAAAATACCTAACTGAATAAAATTAATGAATAAAAAAACAATAACTATTCTTTATCAAAGATTCGTAAAAAATGAGCATGCATGATGAAAAAATATCGTTAAAACTTTTACTAATAGAAAAAAAACGAATCACTTTTCATTATTAAATTGTAAATGCATAAAATTAAATGAGTCATATATCTTCAGCATCAGTCCACATGTTTGCAATTTCTGCTTATTTGTTTGTGTTCTAACATGAAATGTGCCACAGTGAAGTCCAAATGTGCAATGAGATAACCAAACTATTAAGAAACCGGAAATTTTCGTTAGACAGAAAAAGATTTACTGAACAATTACGTAATAATATTCCTTCTATATGGAGGTGAATGCTGAACAATATCCTCACAGACGAAGAAGGGACTTGATGTAACAGAAATGTGGTTCTACAGAAGGATGCTGAGAATGCCATGAACCGAACATGTAAGCAATGACCAAATTTTTATAATAAATGGAAACACTTATACTTAACACCAGAAAGAGACAGTTAAAATTGCAATGTCACAATAATGAGGAAAGCGGGCTTGGAAAAGCAGATACTCACAGGGCACGTTGAGGGACAGAGGGAAATAATGCATAACCTATATAGCGCGCTTGAGAAAATGGATTTCTGAACAGTAATTCAGTTCAGTGCCATACTTGATACATGATTGGGCGATCACGTCTCGAAAGAGACATGACTGACTGGACAGAATATTTTCCCGCAGTAGGTTGCCATTACTTGCTGTGGTTGACAATCAAGGCTATAGAACTTAGACTTTCCTGCTATTTAACCCATAGCTGGAGGGAGACGCTACGATTTAATACCTTTCTCTCTGGTATTTGCGCGAATGTGAATTCAACTGGAATTCGAACTAGGTTCTCCAATTTCTCGTTCCGAGCTGGTATCCACTGTTTAGAAGAAATAATAAAAATATTAAATTTATTAAACGCTATAAAGGATAGAAAAAAATGGAGACTCGTAATCGCCAACGTCCGGAAGGGACACGGCACATAGAAGAAGAACTAAGACAGGAAAATTTCATTGGAAACAGTGCTAGACTGTCTGTCCTTCTGTATAGCAGCAAATGTTGGACGATCTCTTCATTGATGAAGAAGGGGCTCAAAGTAGAAAAAATGTAGTTCTACAGAAGGAGTATAACATGGACCAGTCACGTGGGCAATGACAAGTTGATGGAGTGGAAGCAAATGAGAAGAAAATTCGTACTTAGCATCAGGAAGAGACAGCTAAGGTTTCTGAGACACGTAATGAGGAAGGAGGGATTGAAAAGTTTAATACTCACAGGACTGATAGAGGGAAAAAGAGACAGGGAAAAGCAACGCGAGACATATTTGATAGGCTTGAGCAAATGGATTGTAGAGCGGGGGTTGGTAGAGATACCAAGAGGAAAAATATTAAGAACGACAAGAGACATAGACAAATGGAACTCCATGATCGCCTACGTCCTGAAAAGACACGGCACATAAAGAAGAAGCGTTTGCATTTTTTTTAATATGTGTGTGTGTGTGTGTGTGTGTGTGTGTGTGTGTGTGTGTGTGTGTGTGAAAACGTACGCCTACTGTGATGCAATTATTGCTTGTGGACGGAGGCGCGAAGGTTTCATTTTTCAGCGTAAAATCTGAAAGGATTATTTAAAATCTGATGACACGTGTCATTTTAAAAGGTTTTTAGTTGAGCTACTTAAGAGTTACATTGAAACCAACGAATCCTATTTTGACCAGATATCTTTTTTGTCTTTTCTTTAGCCCGTTTAATTTCCCATCTTCTCCCATTTCTGACGTTCATTTCAAAATCTGATTTTATTTCTTTGTTTCCAATTTATTTCTCTTTCTGATTTTCTTTCATTTTCATTGATTCGTGTCTCACTTTGATGAGATCTTTTTCTTTTTCTTTATATCCTTTCTTATTCATCGCTTTATTTTGCTATAGCTCGTTCTTTTCTTTCTTTCTTTCTTTCCAGTCTTTTTGCTATATCGACCTTCTTTCTTAAAAAGTTTCTCCCTTTCCCTCGCTACGTATTTTCTTTCTTTCTTTCTTTCTTTCTTTCTTTCTTTCTTTCTTTCTTTCTTTCTTTCCAGTTTTTTCGCTATATCGACCTTCTTTCTTAAAAAGTTTCTCCCTTTCCCTCGCTACGTATCTTTTCTTTCTTTCTTTCTTTCTTTCTTTCCAGTTTTTTCGCTATATCGACCTTCTTTCTTAAAAAGTTTCTCCCTTTCTCTCGCTACGTATCTTTTCTTTCTTTCTTTCTTTCTTTCTTTCTTTCTTTCTTTCTTTCTTTCCAGTTTTTTCGCTATATCGACCTTCTTTCTTAAAAAGTTTCTCCCTTTCTCTCGCTACGTATCTTTTCTTTCTTTCTTTCTTTCTTTCTTTCTTTCTTTCTTTCTTTCTTTCTTTCCAGTTTTTTCGCTATATCGACCTTCTTTCTTAAAAAGTTTCTCCCTTTCCCTCGCCACGTATCTTTTCTTTCTTTCTTTCTTTCTTTCTTTCTTTCTTTCTTTCTTTCTTTCTTTCTTCTTTCTTTCTTTCTTTCCAGTTTTTTTGCTATATCGACCTTCTTTCTTAAAAAGTTTCTTCCTTTCCCTCGCTACGTATTTTCTTTCTTTCTTTCTTTCTTTCTTTCTTTCTTTCTTTCTTTCTTTCTTTCTTTCTTTCCAGTTTTTTCGCTATATCGACCTTCTTTCTTAAAAAGTTTCTCCCTTTCTCTCGCTACGTATCTTTTCTTTCTTTCTTTCTTTCTTTCTTTCTTTCTTTCCAGTTTTTTCGCTATATCGACCTTCTTTCTTAAAAAGTTTCTCCCTTTCTCTCGCTACGTATCTTTTCTTTCTTTCTTTTTTCTTTCTTTCTTTCCAGTTTTTTCGCTATATCGACCTTCTTTCTTAAAAAGTTTCTCCCTTTCCCTTGCTACGTATCTTTTCTTTCTTTCTTTCCAGTTTTTTCGCTATATCGACCTTCTTTCTTAAAAAGTTTCTCCCTTTCTCTCGCTACGTATCTTTTCTTTCTTTCTTTCTTTCTTTCTTTCTTTCTTTCTTTCTTCTATAACTTTTTTCGCTTTTTTCTTTCTTACTTCCCAGTTTTTTCGCTATGTTTTTTCTGTCTTTTTTACTTGATGCTTCATATTTTCTTCTATTTCTTTTTATATTTTGGGGGGTGGTGAAATAGATATGCAGAAGTCTCTGTGAAAGTAATGTCTTCTCTTTTATTAAGTCGGCCAAGATATTGAAACCGGTTGCCGGTGTGTGCCAGGTCTCTGTTTTTGTTTCTTTCGAAAAGTGTTGTTGGTTCTGCCAAAGCCTTCATCATATTGTATATATATATATATATATTAGAAAAAATAATGACAAAATGAAAATCGGACGTAAGTGATGTTTACTTTGATGTAACTAGACATGAGCAAGAAGGAGAGGAGATGGCTGAAAATGTAAACTTTTGAACTTTTTTCTATTCTAATATTTATTTAAGTATATGGTCTGGCCACTTTCATTTAGTTTTCTTTGGTTTACGTTTTTATCATCATTTTTGTTCCGGGGAGCCGAGTTCGAATTCCAGTTGAATCCATTGTATTCACTTACGCGCAAATACTCTTGAAAAAGGTATTAATCCGTCTCTTCCTTCCAGTTATGGGTTAAATAGCAGGACGGATTGGGTTCTATGGCATTGGTCGGCAACCAGTCTACCGCAGAAAGCAATGGCAACCTACTGCGGGATAATCTTCTGCCCAGTCAGTCATGTCTTTTTCGAGACATGATCGCCAAAGCGTGTATCACGTATGGCATTTAACTGACTGATCCTACTGTTGTAGGAACCTCGTCGTAGATGTACTCTGGTTATTCTACAGATAAGCAAATTTCCTCTCAGTAAATTGTTTTCTATTTTAATTAAAGCAGGACCTTTAAAATCAAAATTATGAGCAGACTCATTACAGTGATCAACTAATGAATTGAGTGCAAGGCTGGATTATTCATTTGGTCAGTATTATCCTTTCAGGGCCGCTCAAACTTTTACAAAGCAATGATAATCATTTCCTAGATGTTATAACTTCTAAATAGTTCAAAGTGAAAAGATATCAGTATGACAAACTCATATTTATTTAAATTTGCAGGAAGCAAAGTAAAGAAAAGAATGTTTTAATTTGTGTCATTGTGTTTCAAATAGATAACATGTTTGATTTTAATTTAGAATGTTTATAGCTTAAATATTTTTTATAAATAAATGACGTTACCTTTCTAGATGTTCTAACTTCTAAATAATTTCATAAACTTAAGTTATATACAAGAAACTCATATTTATTTTCATTGTTTTATTGTTATAACACTTTTCGTTTGTTTTACTACGGTTTTGTTGAAATATGTGCTAATTTAGTTTGCAATAAATTGAAAAATTGTGTTATTTCTCAAATGATATTCTTTTATGGATAAACAAAAGATAGCTATTTTAGTTTGTTTAAGGAATTAGCAATAAATTTAATTAAGGCTATGTAAATATCAAAAAAATATTGAGTTGTCTGGAAAGTTCATGCCAATTTTAGTCATTGATGCACCAACATGTTAGAACATAGTATTTACATTATTCGGACTATTGTTCACTCCCATAGCCTGGTATTGAACTCACAACGCTTTGGATCAAGTCGCAGTAACTAACCCACGTCTATATCCACTGGGCCATGTGCCTTTAAAGACGTTGGTTAGTTCCTGTGACTTGACCCAAAGAGTAGTGAGTTCAAGACCAGGCTACAGCAGTCGTGAACAATAACTTACAGAGTTAGAGGGAGATAACTCATGACTACCAGTAGAGGCTCTAAGCAAAGGAATGGAGTTCATATACCCCATTGATTGCAATAAAAGGTTTGGTTTGAAATTTCTAGCATCTGAAGAAGGCCGGAGCGTAAAACGGCCAAAACGTCGTACAAATGGCAATACAGATGAGGACAATAGTCTGAACAATGTAAATACTGTAAATACTACCTCATCTCAGAAATATAAAAACATACGTTAGAATACGTCAAATTTATCGACGGATGTAATATACTTTATTTCCGATAAAAGAACTCTTTAAACTAGCTCTTGAGAAAGAAAGTTTAACATTACTTAATTCAAGTCATTTTTGCATCTCTATGAAAATTAAAGACTCTAAGGTACATTTTAGGTAACTGATGCTTTTTTTATTACCGTAAAGGCAAAAATGCCTTGCAAGCAACAACAACAACAAAAAAAAAATACGGGATATGTACGCTAAATTTATTTTAGCTCACAGAACTTGTAAGAAGTGGCTCGCTATGGTTTGAGTTGGTGATTGTAGCTTTCTTGATTAAGAATGCTCAGACAAATAACCCACTGCAGATGACGACAAAATCAAAATATTGATTGATAATAACCGGCACGACACAACGCAGGAATTGGCATCATCTCTAAATTTATCAGAATCCACCAGCCATGAGCAATTAGTGACGATTGGGTACTCAAACTGTTAAAATATTTGGCTACTGCATGATTGAGTGAAAATAATTTTTTGGATCGCATTTCTCTCTGTGATATTTTTTAATCGTTTAACACCAAGCAAGGCCGTACCGCCACTGACGCACATAAGAAAGTAAACGTTTAGTCAGGAGGAAAGTGAAGAGAAAGGTGAACCACTTACAAGGGGTGTCAGAGAAAGGTTAAGAGAAGGATGAGAATACAGATGTAATGACAGTTGCGAAGGTAGAGCGAGAAAGAAAAAGAACAAGATACATAGGGTAATGTAGAAAGAACGAAGGAAGAACAGGAGTCAAGTGGATAGAAGATGGGTATCGACATTACATTTAAATTCATGGAAGTTCTAGCTGTCAAAAAAGCAAGTATACGGAAGGGAGTTCCACAGGCGGGAAGTGCGAGAAAAGAAGCTGATGGAGTAGAATTGTCGGCTGCATTTGATTGATTTAACTGTAAAAGGGTAGGATCTTGTTGCCAGTTTGGTTGGTCGAGTAAATTTTTGTGGAGGGAGCATCAATGACCTAAGTTGAGGTTAAGAGGCTCATCCCTTGTTCCCTGTTTATGATGTGGTTTCCGGCTTTCTCTTTTCCATTCTTCTCACTTTGTTTTTTTTTCAATTGGAGTAGATAGATCTATCTATCGCCCGGTTCACACTCCACCCACGTCTATTGAACAGGTTAAGAGGCCCATCCCTTGTTCCCTGTTTATGATGTGGTTTCCGGCTTTCTCTTTTCCATTCTTCTCACTTTGTTTTTTTTTCAATTGGAGGAGATAGATCTATCTATTGCCCTGTTCACACTCCACCTACGTCTATTGAACAGGTTAAGAGGCTCATCCCTTGTTCCCTGATAAACGCAGTTCTTAAATTTGCGATAACTGTGTTTATTATTTTTGGTAACTATTGCTGTTGCCAAGCGGAATTTTATGTCAACACAAAATAAAATCGTCGGTGATGGTGGATGTTATAATATTTCAGTTTAAACAACCTCTCTGAAGATGGCTCATGTGAGCCGAAAGCTTAGAAGAAAATCAATAAATAATTATCCAAATGTTGGAAAAATTTTGTCTTTATTTTCAACTGAAATTAAAGCAAAAATAAGACGTTTAGAACGGCTCATGATTAAACATAATAGGCATTCATTGTCTCTTATATTTAACAGCATATGTTTAGAAAATTACTTGCTGCCTCGATACACTATATATATATATATATTTATATATATATATATATATATATATATATATATATATATTAATGCAGGTTTCATTGAATAATATAGACAAGTTTTGTCTATTAATTTTGTGTAGGATCCGTTCATACCGTCTGATATACTTGATGGTGATGTCGTTAAAAGACAACAAAAAATCACAGTATTTGTTGAATTTTTTATCGGGTCTAAGCTTTCGGCTCACATAAGCCATTATCAAAGAGTAAATAATAACACACAGTAAACATAGAACATTTAAGCTATTAACAATAAAGATAATTGAATTGAAAATATAAGTCCATCCCTACCGTGGCGGATGGCCGAAGACAGTGACAAAATAGTGGTGTTGATAACACGTACATACTCAAACAAGAAAATAATAAGCAGAAACTAAAAATCCTCGAAGCACTCTACATTAAACAGTTTAAACCTGGTTTGAATACAATCAATTTCGATATTTCCAACAACGTACTCAAATGTCTGTAATCAGACCAGGGACCACAACACCAACGGATCCTACACAAAATTAATAGACAAAACTTGTCTATATTATTCAATGAAACCTGCATTAATGAAAAAATGCTGCCAAAATACACACAATATATATATATATACTATCTGTCACGCTGATAGAGAGAGAGAGAGACAATAGCGAAGGAGCTTCAGCTCAGTTCATTCATTGTACTACCAGTTATTAAACTTTACTACCAGTTATGAAAGCTCTTTCCACATATTTGCTCTTTAACATTGCCTTATTTTTTTTTTCGAGTAGTGAAGAATATATATATATAGGACGGCATATCGATATAAATATTTTGCGGTCATTTTTGAGAGTACGGGCCCACTCATTTATATATATATACATATATATATATATATATATATATATATATATAGAGAGAGAGAGAGAGAGAGAGAGAGTTTTCTCCAAGCAAGTTGATAATGTCACTGATACACATGGAGTGAAAGTGAATGAGAATTCTTTAAAAGGAAGCTGAAGCTCAATCTAAATAGAAAACATAGGATAAATATGTTTTAGTCGTAAGGAAGGCCTCTAAACTTTGAATTAATTTTAATTTTAATTTAATACCAATATTTAGATATTTATACTGTGGCTGAAGAATTTTATTCAGAAACAGATACGTCATTTTTTATTCAGAAACAGATACGTCATTTTTTATTCAGAAACAGATACGTCATTTTTTATTCAGAAACAGATACGTCATTTTTTATTCAGAAACAGATACGTCATTTTTTATTCAGAAACAGATACGTCATTTTTTATTCAGAAACAGATACGTCATTTTTTTATTCAGAAACAGATACGTCATTTTTGTTCACTGCCTTTGGCGATTATTTGGCAGCAGTTTCATGATTTTATCCTCTCAGAACTTGGCTTCTTTTTAGCAGAGAAAATGTGTGTTTGAGAGCTTTATCAAGATTTGATGTTCTGTCCATTCTGTCTGGATCGAAATAAATTGTGAATTTCAAGTAGGTATATTTAGGGGCACTAGGACAACCTGGGAAGGTGTAACAATTTCATTCGGGTTTGCAAAATGATATGAAGCCTGGTGTAGTAGACATATCTCTGACCGACAACTTTTTTTTATCGATTTCTGATTTAATCGGTTCAATTCGAAACAGCACCTAGCTAAATTGAATGTCTGTTTTTTCTAGCAAGAGCACGTTATATACAATGTAATTCTATATATATATATATATATATATATATATATATATATATATATATGCTATAGTCATCCGCAGACAGATCTGTTTCGCTGTATCACAGCTCATCAGTACGGCTAAGACTCCGTTCGCTTCCTATATATAATTATTCAGATGTTTATTTTTGGTCATAATTAAATTAGACCAGTACACAGATATATTAAAAAGTGTTCAATAAAATTTAAAATTGAACATTGTAAACTTTTCAATTTTACAATTGAATTTTTACATTTTTTCTAATATATATACAATATGATGAAGCTTTGGGCAGAACCAACTACACTTTTCGAAAGAACCAAAAGCAGATACCTGTCACCCACCGGCATCCGCCTTTAACATCTTGGCCAACTTAATAAAAGAGAAGGTATTACTTTCAATATTGCAGGAAAATATATTTCATTTGTAAACAATTTATTACGCAACCCAAGTTTCTACCTTTTCCAAAAACGACCGACAAAGAAGATTTTATTAAACCTTTCCAGTATTCTTACATGTTTTATTGTTGCTGGAGATAAGGAATGTAAAAATGTTCCATAATTTACGATTTTCCAAGCGCTTTCAGACTCTTCACAGGACATTTTCAAGGATATAATTTTCTGGCGTTGTTCTGTTTTCATGTTTGACTGAAATGTAATTTTTCTGCTTTTAGTGTGTTTTTTACTGATTGTTTTTAAGGAAAGTTCTTTAAAATTGTCACGTGATGCGCGCAGCTGGGCATCGTGTGAGCGTCTGTCTATTTTTTTCCTTGTCAGTTGTTTTGAACGAAAATATATATATATATAATATTTATTAAAAATTTATAACATAGGTATGTTATAACATCACTACATAGTAGGTATTTTGTTTGGACAATTCTTGTCAGCCCCATCACTTGACAAGACAAAAGAAGTGTTGAAACAAAATAGCTACTTTGTAGTGATGTTTTAACATACTTATGCAATAAATTTTTAATAAATATTATTCGCTCCACTCTGTATTGAGCACTCTTTTAAGAATAGCGTTTTTTTATTACAACCGAGTATACTTTTGCATATATATATATATATATATATATATATGTATTTATGTATGTATATATGTCTGCGGGCACACAAAGAAACAATTCTTTGTATGTTTCTATGATGAACATTCGTTTTTATGAGGATTTATTTCCTAATCGATTTGCTTTCTTCATCCCTCTAACGTGTTTTCTCTAATTTCTTCTTTATTTCCTTTTTCCTGTCTCATATATGTCGTTCACTATATCCTTCTTTCTTTTATACATCATTTTTACGCCTTCTGTTTCAAACCTTAACTGTTTTTGTTTCTTTGGACAGCAACCGGCATTAGCCAGTTCATGATCAAAATTGATATTTGTATATGCAATTCAAAATTTCGTCCTGGGGATTCTCTTTTTTTGTTTTTTGTTTTTTTGTTTTTTAATCCAATAAAGCCACCTACTTCATGTAATCTGCCAAACTCCATTTGCAAAAAAAAAACAACAAAATTTGAAATTTTACTTATTTATTTTATTCATTATTATTATTATTATTATTATTATTATTATTATTATTCAGCGAATAAGAACCGAAACCAAATAAATACGTAAAAGCTGCTAAGAAATAGATCAATAAAGATCATGAATGATTAGAATTACTAATGGAAACAGAAAAGGAAAAGAAATCTATGTATTTGTAGAGAATATGTAACTGAAGAAAAGAATTTTGAAAACTATAAAAAGGAAAGAACGTTGTATCTAAATTAACATTTCAACATATTGAACTGAATCCCTCAAGGCACTTTTTATGGCTAATATATATATATATATATATATATATATATATATATATATATATATATTCCGAAGTTATAAACAACTTCACTTGCAGAAATCGAAGGGTGCGTACAAACAATATTTGATATTTGGTTTATTTATTTAAATCCTATTTTAACGTTAGTCTTGTCCGACACGATTTAAAACTGGGATTATAAATTCAGTATTACCTTTTACGGTTTTTTAATGTTTCTCTTTTTATCGGTATTAACAATGCGAAAAACTAAAGTATCAATGTAGCCAATGCCATTTGAATGGCTCGTAAGAAGTAATTTATGTGTCTTTAGCTGTGTAACGATAACGTTCCAATTGTTGTTGCATATCGTGTTGAAGGCGAAATATATGAGGATAAATACAGGTAAAAGATATAATAGAAATAATATGAATTTGTCATGTAAAAGAAAAATAGAAAATAAAAATCATGACCAAAAGCAAGAAAAAATAAGAAAGAGAGATAAATAAATATAAGTAAGATAAAATAATTGCGAAACTAAAGTAAGAGACGATGAAAGCAAAAAAAAAAAAATAATAATAATAATAAAATAAAACAGGAAGTAGAAAGAAAGAAAGACAAAACGAAAAAGAAAGAGAGAAAGAAAGATGCTTAAATAAGGTAAGCAACTAATAATAAAAAAATAAGAAAGGAAAGGAAAAACAGAAAATAGAAAGAAAAGAAAAAATTAAATTTAACTAAAATAAGAGATAATAAAACAAAAAAAAAACTGTAAACGAAAAAAGAAAGAAAGAAAGTAAGAAAGAAAGAGAGATAAAGAAAGAGAAAAATATTTTCAACTAAAGTAAGGGATAAGTAGAAACTATTGCAAGAAATAAGATATTAGTTTTTCTATTTTTTAGTCTACTTGTGGCATAGTGGATATCGGCTCGGAACAAGAAACCGGTGAGCCGAGTTGGAATTCCAATTGAATCCATTGTATTCACTTACGCGCAAATACCGTTGGGAAAGGTATTAATCCGTCTCTTCCTTCCAGTTATGGGTTAAATAGCAGGACAGATTGGGTTCTATAGCCTTGGTCGGCAACCAGTCTACCGCAGAAAGCAATGGCAACCTACTGCGGGATAATCTTCTGCCCAGTCAGTCATGTCTCTTTCGAGACATGATCGCCTAAGCGTGTATCACGTATGGCACTTAATTGACTTTTATACAAGAAATAAGTATAGAACACCTACTGAAAATACCCAAAAGAGAATCCCTAAAATCCCAGTTACTATCAAACTAATCGAAAAGATAATGATAATGATATTATTGGCCATTTCCTTGTAAGGAGACATAGTGCATTCATTGATCGAGCTAGCAGTACTACGCCTTTCTTCACTCCCTGAAGAAGAGAGTGAAAAAAGGCGTAGTACTAATGATGAAGGCCTGAAGAAAGGCGTAGTACTAATGATGAAGGCCTGAAGAAAGGCGTAGTACTAATGATGAAGGCCTGAAGAAAGGCGTAGTACTAATGATGAAGGCCTGAAGAAAGGCGTAGTACAATAATGAAGGCCTGAAGAAAGGCGAAGGTACCTAAGATGAACCTGAAATGGAAAGGCGAAGAAAACTAATGATAAAGGCCTGAAGAAAGGCGTAGTACTAATGATGAAGGCCTGATGAAAGGCGAAGAAAACTAATGATAAAGGCCTGAAGAAAGGCGTAGTACTAATGATGAAGGCCTGATGAAAGGCGAAGAAAACTAATGATAAAGGCCTGAAGAAAGGCGTAGTACTAATGATGAAGGCCTGATGAAAGGCGAAGAAAACTAATGATAAAGGCCTGAAGAAAGGCGTAGTACTAATGATGAAGGCCTGAAGAAAGGCGTAGTACTAATGATGAAGGCCTGATGAAAGGCGAAGAAAACTAATGATAAAGGCCTGAAGAAAGGCGTAGTACTAATGATGAAGGCCTGAAGAAAGGCGTAGTACTAATGATGAAGGCCTGATGAAAGGCGAAGAAAACTAATGATAAAGGCCTGAAGAAAGGCGTAGTACTAATGATGAAGGCCTGATGAAAGGCGAAGAAAACTAATGATAAAGGCCTGAAGAAAGGCGTAGTACTAATGATGAAGGCCTGAAGAAAGGCGTAGTACTAATGATGAAGGCCTGAAGAAAGGCGTAGTACTAATGATGAAGGCCTAAGAAAGGCGTAGCCTAATGATGAAAGGCCTGAGGCAAGAAAACTAATGATAAAGGCCTGAAGAAAGGCGTAGTACTAATGATGAAGGACTGATGAAAGGCGAAGAAAACTAATGATAAAGGCCTGAAGAAAGGCGTAGTACTAATGATGAAGGACTTCCAACATTATACCAAAAGTTATCAGCCGAGTTCGAATTTTGCCAGAGTGCCTTGCTTTCACTTTATGCCAAAAGTTCGGTCCATGTTATCCTCAGTATCCTTCTGTAGAACCACATTTCTGTTGCTTCAAATCTTTCCTTCATCTTGGATGAAGTATTCTAACTAGCAAATTGACTGAGCATCCGTAGAATCCGCAGAACTAACGTTAGCTTTACCAGAATATCAACTAAACAGAAAGAAAGGAAAAACAGAAAATAGAAAGAAAAGAAAAAATTAAATTTAACTAAAATAAGAGATAATAAAACAAGAAAAAAACTGTAAACGAAAAAAGAAAGAAAGAAAGTAAGAAAGAAAGAGAGATAAAGAAAGAGAAAAATATTTTCAACTAAAGTAAGGGATAAGTAGAAACTATTGCAAGAAATAAGATATTAGTTTTTCTATTTTTTAGTCTACTTGTGGCATAGTGGATATCGGCTCGGAACAAGAAACCGGTGAGCCGAGTTGGAATTCCAGTTGAATCCATTGTATTCACTTACGCGCAAATACCGTTGGGAAAGGTATTAATCTGTCTCTTCCTTCCAGTTATGGGTTAAATAGCAGGACAGATTGGGTTCTATAGCCTTGGTCGGCAACCAGTCTACCGCAGAAAGCAATGGCAACCTACTGCGGGATAATCTTCTGCCCAGTCACTAGCAAATTGACTCAGCATCCGTAGAATCCGCAGAACTAACGTTAGCTTTACCAGAATATCAACTAAACAGACACATCTGAATTCACACGTCCTCGTAGTAGGAAAACAGTGGCATATAAACCTATTATTTGTCGATTATTTAATTAATTTCATTATGTGTGGCATAGTATTTTCATTTATTAGTTAGTTACCTGCCGAGACAGGCAAAGCGAAGAGAAATCACATATACGAACGGGAAAAGAGTTGTGTTTCTATTGATGAATGACAGACAAAGTTGGTTGTGTTTATTTTGCTAAGAGAGCAAAAATAAACCTTTAACATTTTCTGCTACGTTGGCTCGACAGTCACTGATGTATTATGCATGTATTTATTTTACATTGTCCCGGGCTCTGAACATTTATTCATCCATTATAACTACGTGATTATGGAACAGAGAAAAGATCTAATATAAAGCGCTCTTGATTGCCATTTAAGATGACTTGATAAAAGAAATAAAAAAATTATATATATATATATATATATATATATATATATATATATATATATATTGCAATATAAACGGAAAAGAACGTAATGGTCCTGTCATCTCTGCCTTCTAAGAAACACTTGTATAAATTATAATTTTCCTGAAAGCAGTAACAAATCTACAGCCCAATATGATACACATATACATAAATATTTATGTACACGAAGATGTGTATGCTTTTATATCTGCATATATATGTACAAAGAGGTACATATTCTATAAATACGGAAAAAACTATACAAATTAAATAATGGGGACGCTGATATTTCAAAAGGAAATAATTATTCATATCTATCTATCTATCTATCTATCTATCTATCTATCTATCTATCTATCTATTTGTCTGTCTGACGCATTCTGTCTATGTATGTATGTATGTATGTATGTATGTATGTATGTATGTATGTATGTATCTATCTATCTATCTATCTATATATTTGTCTGTCTGACGCATTCTGTCTATGTATGTATGTATGTATGTATGTATGTATGTATCTATCTATCTATCTATCTATCTATTTGTCTGGCTGACGCATTCTGTCTATGTATGTATGTATGTATGTATGTATGTATGTATCTATCTATCTATCTATCTATTTATCTATCTATTTGTCTGTCTGACGCATTCTGTGTATGTATGTATGTATGTATGTATGTATGTATGTATGTATGTATGTATGAATCTATCTATCTATCTATATATTTATTTGTCTGTCTGACGCATTCTGTCTATGTATGTATGTATGTATGTATGTATGTATGTATCTATCTATCTATATATATATATATATATATATTTATCTTTGTCTGATCTGTCGCATTCTGTCTATCTATCTATCTATCTATCTATCTATCTATCTATCTATCTATCAAAGATGCGAAAAAATTAAAATATGAAAAGCAGGATACTTGTTTCGTTAATATGAAAATAATTAATACCTCATTTAGTAGTGTGAATTAAAATAAACCTGGACATTAAACATTTCCATCTATCATTTTATATTCTTTGGAAAAGCGACCAATTAATAATCCCATTCAAAATCAATCAGACAAGATGAAAGCCTGTACATTTCAGGATTTCATCCAAAAATAACGAGACAGACTTTAAATTGCGTGTATAAGATTCAAAGCCAAAAAGTACTTTCTTCCTAATCCAGCGACAAGATATTTTTAAAAGACGTTCTTAAATAAATGCAGGCATCGACATTTCCGGTTATTTTTATTTCAGATCTTGTCTTAAACTTACAATTATTTGCTCTCCAATTGTTTCTCATAAACACGGATATCTGTATAAAGTCTTCGCGCACATTCAAACAGACACACGCTCAAAGAAAGCTTACCACATAGTCATACTCGCACAAATACACAGAATACGTAGAATACAGACACGCATATATATAAGAATATAGATAGATAAATAATGAACAGAATCAGATAGATAGATAGATAGATTTAGATTGACAGATAATGAATGAGATGAGATATAGATAATGACTAGAATCAGATAGATAGATAGATAATGAATGAGATGAGATATAGATAATGAATAGAATCATATATATATATATATTTTTTTTTTTTTATAAGCGTTTCACCCCGAGCAAGGCATGTCACCGCCACTACTGCGCAGGGGGCTACGTAGAGTGGAGAAAGGATGATTAAATATAGGAAATGTCAGAGGGTGGGTGATAGGCGTGTAAGGATACCGAGAGTGAGGGTTGGGTAGATGAGTGTTCTGAGAATAGTTGGGAGTTAGTGTGATAGGAGGTGTCTATTGACCCTACATTTAAACACCTGGAGATTGTAACTGTCGGGAAAGCAGACTTGTGGAAGGGAGTTCCACAGGCGGGAAACGCGAGAAAAGAAGCTGTTTGAGTAGAATTTACGGTTACATCTTATTTGTTTAACTGTAAAAGGGTGGGACCTAGTTGCTAATCTAGTATCTCGTGTAAATTCGTGCTTAGGCGGCACCAGTGATCTAAGCTCATCGGAGCAGAAGCCATGAAAGTACTTGTAGAAGAGGCACAGGGAAGCCACATCACGCCGGTGAGAGAGCGGCTGCAGCCGGTCTGCCAAGTCAGTATCAACCACGTTACAGATCCTCCTTTGTATTTTGTCAAGAAGCCCAAGGAGAGCAGCAGGGGCACCCGACCAGATATGGCAGCAATATTCAATACACGGGCGGATGGTAGATTTGTATATGTGCAGAATAGATTCAGGTGGGAAAAACTTCCGGGCCCTGCACAGGGAGCCGACTTTCATAACAGCAGATTTGGCAATGGATTCAATATAGTCATTCCATTTGAGGTCCGCCGAAAGTGTAAGGCCAAGGAGGCGTAGTATTTTACTCTCTGGGAGGCTAGCCTGTCCCATGCTAATGGGAGGTATATATATATATATATATATATATATATATATATAATGGTGAAAACCATTTATACTGTATGGCGAATACTTTTCAACTTTGTCAATGCAGTTAATGCTGAATTAGATTAATAATCACGTAGATCGGACATTATTCAGTGAGAATATCAGATCATAATTCACATTGAAATAATCCCGTACGCACATAAATAGATAAAGGCATATCTATATAAATATTTTCAATAATGTTGTCGTCTTTGTAAACCAGCTTTTCAAACAAAGTCAAAACGTTCCTCTTAATGTGAATAAATTCTCGCGCAACTGATTAAATCAACCCGTGAATAGCAGACCTTTCCTAACATTGGGCATTTTAAATAACTTTGAATAGAAGTATGGGAAAAATTCTTCGATTGCCGTCTTCATCGGCGTTTCTCTGATTGCCGGACCAACTTTACTTCTGTTAATTTGACAGCATCAATGAAGAAAGGCCACCAACTGGTCCAATCACCAGCTAACTTTTCTAACTTGCTGGGGAAGATTTTACAGGTCAACAGGATGGCCATGTTGTCCTGTATCGATTATACAAACCATTTATACATGTTTCTCCTAAATCCAATTTAAACAAGAAAGCATATACCCACCACATATATATGGTATTAACGTGGGGAGGATTTTTAGTTAACTGAGAATAAACAAAACCCCTGAAGAGTGAAGATATGATAATAATGCCTTCACAAAATCTCGAAGTCGTCATGGCTAAAACAACATTCTTCAGTTAATTGGAAAACCTCTCCACAGTATTATTAACTATTAACGCGCTATATCAAGCACATTAAAACAAAAAACCTGCTCGCTAAAAATGCCATCCTCTCATCAATTTTGACATTAAGCACTATTATAATTCAATACAATCTATCTATCTATCTATCTATCTATCTATCTATCTATCTATCTATCTATCTATCTATCTATCTAGTATTGTAATTTTGTTATTACAATGGTTTATAAAAGCATAATATCACTACACAAAATTTTCATGTTTCAGAAGAATACTGTTCTTCAAATGATATGTTAAAATAAATGGTGAAAATGATTTATTTTTAAAATATAAGATGAATTTATGGTTATTTAGAAAATTAGGGAGTGGTAACTCGAGAAAATGCTTTAGGTGTGTCAATATTGTTCAATCAAAAATTAGTATTATGTAACCACGGAGTTTTAATATTTGGGCTATGAAAGGGAGTAGGATGGCTTGGCTCTAGACATGTCACTTTTTAATTTTGTCTGGATAAGATACATAGTGGGTGTTTAGATTTTTCAAATGAGTAGACAATAATTTTTAACAGGGGCTTGGATTTTAGGTTTTTGTTACTTGAACAATAGATTTTTTTACTACTATCTTATGAGTAAGGGGGCTGGAAGGTTTAGGTCAGAATTAGGATTAAATAATTATGGTATACTTAGTTATATTGTATTAAGAACAACAATTAAGTATTGTGTGGGTCCTTTATTTTAATAAAATAATTTTTATTTTTTAAAATTATCTAGCTGTCCACACCACCTGATGAGACATGGTAGTTTCAATGTCGAAACAAATGTACAATTTGTAGGGATATATAAAAAAAAATTGTACATGTTCTAAAATATAATTTAAAATATATATATATATATATATATATATATATATATATATATATATACACAAATGTCTGCATGTGGGCATTTCTGGGTTTAAGTGTGTATATGGGTAGGTACGGATTCTTTTTGGATGACTTTTAGCGCCATCCTTATTGCATAATTCATGATCTCTGCCTCTACAA
The DNA here is from genome assembly GCA_037127315.1 of Ascarosepion bandense. Classification (NCBI taxonomy): domain Eukaryota; kingdom Metazoa; phylum Mollusca; class Cephalopoda; order Sepiida; family Sepiidae; genus Ascarosepion; species Ascarosepion bandense. The sequence continues at coordinate 2,128,966 of JBBBDQ010001589.1, forward strand.
AAACGAGCTTATTTGATGTCCCCTCAATTTGAGCTTGGAGAAACAAAATCTCACATGGAGAAACCTCAGTGAAGTTGTACGGCGATGATCTCGGCCAAAAACTGCCGAATGATCAGATGTTAGAAGGCTCATTGTCGTGAGGAAGTAGCAACGATTTGTCCTGCTACAACTCTCGTCTCTTCTCTTGAGCACGGAAGCGAATCAAATGCTGCAGGATTTATTCTGGCACTGTGGCAAGAACTTAAAATGAACGATGATTCTCCTCTTGAACAATGAATAAGTCTAGTTTTATTTTAGACAGTCCAAGTATATGTCCAAATCAATCTATGTGTGCCAATATGACTTGTAATGCCTGCAGTCAGACATACATTCTCATATATATATATATATATATATATATATATATATATATATATATATATAAGATATGTATATATTTGCATGATCGTATTTTTGTGAATTTACGCACATCAGAAATATATGCTTTGCTGTATATGTTTAAGCAGTGACATCATTTTTGTGGTTGCATCTGCGTCAATCTGAATGATGTGGTTTGAATTTATATCTAATTATTATTATTATTATTATTATTATTATTATTATTATTATTATATATAAATTTATATTATTAATTCCAAGTTCGTTTGAGCAACAGTTCTTATATGTGAGGTGAGTGTGTATTCAAATATCGTCTGCTTTGAAAGGAACTTTTTTTTAATGAAAAACCATTTCCAAAAAAGAAAAAAAATCCATCTCATTTTCTCTTTTAATTTTGATTTATTTATTGATTTCTTTTCTTCTTAAAAGGTCTCGACATTTATGATTTGCTTGTTGAGCTGCAGTCGGACATAATATTGCCTTTTCACGACAGACGACTCCATTTAATGATAAAAAAAAGTTAGGGGAAACAGCAGTTACAAAGTGTTTGAGACACTGAATGAAAACAGATAAACAAATAACGAAAAAGATAAAAAAAGAGAAAAACGTTGACAGTTGTACAACAATAATTTGGCGTGTGAGCAATCGACAAAAATAATCAAGTAACGCTGTATTGGTGATAAACGTTACCATGTTTTACAAAATAATATTTTTATCCATTATAACACTTATGAATATGTGGTCTTTTTTGTCTTTAATTATCGATTTTTTGTTATTTTCTTTTTCGTCTTTTTAATTCAAATGCTTTCCTTTTTCTTTCTTTCTTTCTTTCTTTCTTTCTTTCTTTCTTCTTTTATTTGGTCCAGTTACCGCCATTTTTTTCTAGTTTTTTCTAGTTTGTTTTAGTCTTTTTTTATCGTTCTTGTATTTTTAACTTTTGTTTCCTACTCTCTACCCTTTTTCTTTCAACACAGTCAGTAAGACAAGTGCCATGCGGGATACACGCTTGGGTGATCATGTCTCGAAAGAAACATGATTGACTGAGCAGAATATTTTCCCGCAGTAGGTTGCCATTACTTTCTGCGGTAGACTGGTGGCAACCAAGGCTATAGAATCCAATCTGTCCTGTTATTTAACCCATAGCTGAAGGAAAGAGACGCATTAATATCTTTCCCAATGGTATTTGCGTGTGCCAAGCCGATATCCACTGCACCACAACACACCAAGCTCATGTTTTTACAGTTTTTTTTATTTATCTTTCTTTTAAAATTTTCATCCCTTCAATTTTACGTAACCGTCTAGAATTAAAATTTAAATTTAACGTAACCGTCTAAAATTAAAAGTTGAAAATAATTAAGTAGTCATCAAAAAACGATAATAGAAATACCCACAAGGCATAGAAGGATCAGTTTCTTTCTTTCTTTCTTTCTTTCTTTCTTTCTTTAGAGAGAGAGGGAGAGAGTTATTATTATTTGTCTATATTTCTGAGATTAGTTAATATTTACACTATTTATATTATTCAGACTATTGTCCTTATCTTTGTTACCAATTGTACGACGTTTTGGCCGTTGTACGCTCCGGCCTTCTTCAGATGCTAGGAATTTTAACCCGAACCCTTTATTACAATTAGTGGTGAACAAGTAACTTAGAGAACCGGGTTAGAGGGAGATAACTCATGACTACCACAAGAGGCTTCACGCCAAGTATGAGAATGGTATACTCTAGTAATTGCAATAAAGGGTTTGGTTCGGAATTCATAGCACCTGAAATAGAGCGGAGCGTACAACGGTCGAAACATCGGCAACAAAGATGAGGACAATAGTCCGAATAATGTAAATAGTGTACTATATATATATATATATATATATATATATATATGTGTGTGTGTGTGTGTGTGTGTGTTACGTTATCCCGTAACATATATATATGTTACGTTACCACGTATTCCCGGCAAACACACACACACACACACACACACACTCTCTCTCTTTCTCTCTCTCTCTCTCTCTCTCTCTCTCTCTCTCTCTGATAATTTTACAAAATCAACATTTATGCTAAAATATGTCAAGTTAAATAACTACGTATGAAAACATGATCAGCTGATGGCTAAAAATAGCACATCACATAAGTGAAATAATACGAGGAATTGCGCGGGAAAAATACGCTTAATCAGTTGGACTGCGGATCTCGAGAGGTAATTATTTCTTCTCATGTTATCGTCAAATAAGGAGACTGCTTAACGAAGAGACCAAATTGTTAAACTCACATATATTGAGAGTTAAGTTGAATTTCAAACCTTGAGAAATGAAGACTCCTTTTTCTTGTTAACGACAGAATTATAGGTTGCAAAATGAAGAGGCCGAATATTTTATCCAACTTATCCGCATTAATATCATGCCGAATATGAAATTTATTCGATTATAGTCACGAACCAAAAAGCAACGGTGAATCACCAATAGTGTTAACCACCAACTATAAAGGCATCTATCATTTATTCAGTTAAGAAAAACTGAAAATACTTCAGTAAACTCAATATTGAATTTTTTTATGCTGTTGAAAACTGTGTAGAGGAAATAAGAAATAAGATAGCCAAGTTAAGAAGTGAAAAAGAAGCTTGTAACTAAATAACACTCGCATGCGTGTGACAAAAAAAGAACTGAACTGAAGAGAAAGAAAAAAAGAGATTAAAATATAAAGAGAGAGAGAGAGAGAGAGAGAGAGAGAGATAAAGAGAAAGAAACAAAGAGAAGGAAAGAGAAATGAAAATGAGTATATTTTTGATTTCAGAAAACGAACCAGTTTTTTTTTGTTTTTTTTAGATTCACAAACTGCATGCATCTCAGACAATTTTCTACACAGACATGGTTACTTGTACTATTTTTGCCCTCTATTAAATCTTGTTTCGTTTCAATACCAGTGTTTATTGTTCTGATAGTTATTTTTCTTATCCGTCTGTCTGACCCTGCAAAAAAACTATCCATTACCGGAGTGCAAAATCTTGGTTATAACTTTTGGCAACATCTTTTTATATATATATATATATATGTGTGTGTGTGTGTGTGTGTGTGTGTGTGTGTGTGTGTGTGTATGTATGTAAAATGTGAGGGAAGATGTGGACATGAAACTCAAGATCTCTCTCTCTCTCTCTCTCTCTCTATATATATATATATATATATAAGTATATATATTTATATGTATATTTATTTTATCGTGTTTCCCTATTTTTTGCTCTTCATTTTCGTCGTTACTGTTGTTTTCGTTTAATTAATTTTCCATTTTTCTTCTTATGAGATGTTGGACCATTGAGACGCCTTGATTTTAAAATAGTATACCAATTTTTCCCCCAAAACATTTGTTTATATATATATATATATATAATTAAAAAGTGTGTATACATGCATATATTAACCTATGCCTTCTTAGTAATGCATAAATAAAAACTGGGATGTCTATCACAAATACAAAGTATCTCCTATAATCACGTTTGAAGTATAAAAATTTTTCGGATTAAAAATAAATCCATTAATTCTTTTCATCTACACCGATCACGTGAGCAGCGACAAGGTTTTGGATAAGACAAGCACGACTAGAAACCTGATATTTAACAAAAGGAAAAGACAGCTGAAGTTTGTGGGGCATCTAAAGAAGGGCTTGGAGAAACTGATGCACACGAGACGGATAGAGTGGAAAGGCGACAAGGGAATGTCACGCATGACATACCTGATGAACTTGATCAGATGCAGTGGGAGAAAAAATATTAAGGTCGACAAGGGATAGGAAGATGTGGAAGGCCATGATCGCCTACGTCCTGCAGGAACACGGCACATAGAAGAACTTTGTTTCTATCTATCTATCTATCTATCTATCTATCTATCTATCTATCTATCTATCTATCTAAGTCAGTGTGTTCATCTATCTATCTATCTATCTATCTATCTATCTATCTATCTATCTATTTCAGTCTTATCAATATCTATCTATCTATCTATCTATCTATCTATCTATCTATCTATCTATCTAAGTCAGTGTGTTCATTATCTATCTATCTATCTATCTATCTATCTATCTATCTATCTATCTATCTATCTATCTATTTCAGTCTTATCAATATCTATCTATCTATCTATCTATCTATCTATCTATCTATCTATCTATCTATTCTGCTTTTTCAATAATTTTTGTATATAAATGATGCAAAAGGATTTAAGAAGATTAATGCATCCCGACGGAGATCTCTATTTTTTAAGACGCTTTCGGTTTTTCCCATCCAAAAATTGTAATCAAGTAAGCATTGCGAGACACCCAATCCGATCTTCAATAGGCGCCTTCAAATCGATGCGATGGACTAGCGCAAGTAAAAATCGATAATAGTTTCACTACGATGGCCGTCGCCAAAAAAATGGTAAGAATAAAAAGAAAAAAATCTGATCTTAAGAGAATGACAAATATGTTTACGGAGCGTCAAATGCAATCAATGGGGAACGCCCCCTAACCAAGTTAGACAGACAAATGAGACGGCCTGGAAGACATATTAGTTGGCGTGTGCTGCTGATATTAACAAATAATAACGATATTCAGTGATACCAGATATGATGTTATTATATATAATGTAGTTGAATAATTTGATTAAATAGTGTGCGGTTATGTGTCTGTAGCCAGTATAATACATTATGTCGGAATACAAAGTTGAGCAAAAGTCGAGGCAATATAACTGTAAAAAAAAAAAAAAAAATACCGCCATATGCCTAGGTTAGTTTTTTTTTTACTTACTGGTCACCTTCTACTCACTCTGTGGCTCGGTTTCTATTTGCTTTCGCATCCAAAAAAAAAAAAAAAAGAAAGAAAAAAAAAGAAAAAAAAGAAAAAGAAATAAGCTACCAGTGTTGTGTTGTTCACACGGTATACGTTCAACAAATTAACTGAAGGCGACATATCGATCTGGGTAAAAAATTTTAGAATACGGCCCTCTCGAAACATTGCTCTTGATTTTTTATACAAGTTTCTACATTCATGGATCAGTTGAATTGCGACTCTGTTGATAAGTAAAAGAGATTTGGAACATCATAACTGCTCCTACTATCTTCTTTTAAGACGTATTAGCGGACCACATCTTTCGGCTAACGACTATATAATTCTTCCTAACCTAATCATAACACTCCTTATCGAGAATAGGAATCGACTATAAACTCCGTCTAGAGATTATATGCAAGTTATGAATTGGTATAAAGAGTTGTGTCTTTAATGTTAAAAATCCTATGATGTTGTTTAGATTCTACTCAATATTATTACCTTAGGTATATAGTGATAGAGAAAACTATTGTTTTTGGTTAGAAAAAAATTTACTAAGTTAATAAAACAGACTAATTTGACTGTCAGTAGTTTATTTGCAACTATTTATTTTGGTACTTTTACATTATTATACCTTGTAAAACTAATGTTAAAAAATAATATGAAAAGATTTTAGAACAAATTCGTTAATTTCTTAAAGGAAAAACATAAAAAAGGCATATTAACAAAAAATAATAAGAACCTTCTAAAATTTATTGTACAAATGCTCCTTCCTTTTCAATGATGTTAGATTTGCAATTTTAGTGGCTGGTAAGTTGTTTGCAGCAACTTTAACTGCCTCCCAGAGGTAAAATTTGCTGCTGAATTGCCTTCCATTAGAAGGTTGTCAACGGGATTCAAGTCACAGCTATTTGCAGGCCAGTCCATAAGAGAATCTTCAACAAATCCCTTTTCTTTCAACCAGGATTTAGTAAACTTTGGGCATGACTTGGTGCGTTGTCTTGCATAAGGATCATAGAACTACGCTTGGCTAAAGACTGGTTATCAAGCTATTCAACGAAATATTGCTCTCGAAAATCACAGTAACTTTTGGAATTCATTTTAACCCGGTCTGTCACTTTAAATGGACCCAGAAGCTCATTATCAATAATCCCAGCCCATATCATGATCCCACTACCGCCTTGTTGGCGTTTAAAAATTTTTCTTGAGTTATGTTGCTTGCAAACTTATCCTCGAGGGTGATCCTTGATTCGTCTGTAAAAAGAGGTAATTATTTCTTGAGTTAAGTTGAATTGCAAACCTTGAGAAATGAAGACTAGTTTCATATATTTTTTTGCATTCTTCTTTTCTTATGGTTTTTTTTTTTGTTAAAATGGGTTTCTTTATTTGATCTTTTACATCAGCAAACTTCCTTAATGCTTTACATCTTGTTTCCCTTGACACCATAGGAGCTCCAGTGGCCTCAAATATGAACGCACTTGATGCATTTGGGTTTCTTATTAATTCTCTTCGGATATGTGATAAATCTCGCTTTGTTAAATTCCTGAATTCAGCCTGAGACTTTTTTACTTGGTTGAAATCACATTTGACATATTTTCTTGATTGTTCGATGATCCCTTTTCAAATCTTTAGAAACTTGAAGCGAAGACTTTCCTTTTCTAATTTATTTGATTATATAATTCTTTCCAGTCGTTGCTAGTTCTTTTTAAGAGCTATAATACTACATTCTAGTTCTTGCAAATAATCTCTTGACACTGAAAATTGCTATAATAACTAAATGAATGCTAAATATCAATCTGAAATTGAAAATTGGACTTAATTGCTTTCATGCTTACTCGCTATATATAATAGTACAAATTATTTCATTGGATAACACATATTTATGAATTTTAGCTAAAATATTTGGCAATAACTCTTTTGCATATAATCTCTAGACGCAGTTTATACGCATCTGCCCGGAATTACCCACCTTTCGAACATTTTTATTTGATACAGAAAGTGTTAATTTATGCATTCATTTTATTTTCATTTACCTATTTCTAGACAGCGGATGGTTGTTTCAAAATTCTCATATATCGGTTTTACAGAAAAAGAATTTTAATGTTCCAGAAATGATAGGTTCTTCTTCTTCATGTGCCGTGTCCCTTCAGGATGTAGGCAATCATGGACTTCCACTTGTCTCTGTCTCTTGTCGCTCTCTATATTTTTTCTCTTGGCATCTCTTCTAAGTTTCGATCCGCCATCCATTTACTCAGACCTAACAAATACGTCTCGCGCCGCTTTCCCCTTTCTCTCCTTCCCTTTATCCGACCTGGGAGTATTAAGTTCTCCAGGCCCTCCTTCCTCACTACGTGTCCCAGGGACCTCATTTATTTATCCCTGATATCAATTATGAGCTTTCATCTCGTTTGCATCCTTTCCAACACCTCATGGTTGCACACGTGCTCCGTCCATGGAATTCTCACTATCCTTCTGTAAAACCACATTTCTGCTGCTTCAAGCCTGTCCTTCTTCCTTGATAAGATCATCCAGCATTCACTTCCATATAGAAGGACAGATATTACAGAGCAATCTAGTACTATTTTCTTTGTTTCTAATGAGATTTTCCTGTCTTTCAGTACTCTGGTTAGCTTCTGAAATGCATCTTTGACCATACCAATGCGTCTTTGGATCTCCATGTCGCGCTTTCCATTCTATTCTATTGTAGTTGGCATATTGGGCTTCTCTTTTTGCTGATGACCATACATTCAGTTTTCTTTAAGTCTATGCTCAGTCCTTTTTTCTCACCTTCTTTTGCTACCTCCTGTAGAATGTCCTGCATTTTTCTTTCCGTGTCTGCTCTCAGCACCGTGTCATGAAAATGATAACAGGTGACTGAATTACGACAGAATGATATAAACTATATTATATTACATTTTACAAGTGTCAACTTATGCCCGAAACGCTCATAGTTTTCTGCCCATACCGTTGTTCAATTTACAATGAATCAAAATGGAAAAACCACGGCGTGCATTAAAACAAGATACTGAATGCAAGATCTTGCATAGGAAGAAAAGTCCCAAGTACAGTCGCCTCTTGCATGTTTTTTTGGCGAGAAAGACGACAAGTCTGTTTGTTCCAAAAAACAGGGCTGTTTATTCATGCATCATAGAGCTGAAAGTGCGACACTGAGATCCGATAGCGTATTGGGATGGCTAAGAGTGCATTCTAAAAGCAAAGTAGAGTACTGAGTGACAAGAAAATTTCGTTGGAAACAAAGAAGAGAGTACTGGACTGTTGTGTGATGTCTGTCCTTCAATATGGCAACGAATGCTAAACATTCTCATCAAAGAGGAAGAAAATAATTGAAGTAATGTGGTTATACAGAAGGATCCTGAGGATACCATGAACCGAACATTAAAGCAACGACGTGAGTTTGGAGAGGAGAGAAACGAAAAGGAAGCTGATTATTAACATCAGCTGAAATTTCTGAGACAAGCAATGAGGAAGGAGGACTTGGAGAATCGGATACTCACATGACACATAGAGAGAAAGAGACAGAGAAAAGCAACGTACGACATACTTGATGGGCTTGAGCAAATGGATGGCACAGCAGAGTTTGTAAGGAGTAACAAAAGAAATGGTGTTAAGAGTTTCAAGGGATATGGGTATATGAAAGGCCATGATCACCTACGTCCTGAAAGAACACGGCACATTCAAGAAGATTAAGATGGTACTATCTACCGGGAAGAAGATAATGGACACTTAGTAAATCTTTGCTGATACTTCTGTCTTCTCCCTGAATTACAGGTTTAAAACCTCTTGTCACTGGCATGTAATGATATTAGAACGAAAACGAAATGCAACCACTTTCCTATAATTATCATCCGTTTAGGCAACAGTAAAAGAACTGCATATTTTTCAAAAGCATTGTATTTTAATATGTTTCTGCTTTAAAAATATCGATTGTTTCCATTTTTTTAAATCGTGTTCGCCAAAGGCAAGGCAGAAAAGCCACTAAAACACAATGTGTTACAAAACAGAAAAATTACCAAGGAACGAGAATAAAAGAAGAGTAACCAAGAGGACAGTAGATAGCGATTGACATTGGATTTAAATTGTTGAAGATTAAAGTTGGCTGGAAAGCATGAAGCCGGAAGGGAGGTCCATAGGCGAGAAGTGCGAGAAAGTTCTGATGTTGCTTAAAAGCCTCATCACTACCAGTAGAGGATAGCTCTTCCACGACACCCACATCATCAACGAAACTCCTCAATCGACGATATCCCCACCATCGACGAGGAGGGGTCGTCGATGCTTCTGTAACTTGTTTTTTTTTCACAGTTAGGAGTATGGTCCCCACACAAAACTCTTTATCCTCCAGACGAGGTAAACTGATAGCCAACCAAATCAATATAACCTAATCTACTCTGATATCTAACCCATAGCAAGAGGGAGAAGAAATCGATTCCGCCCCAGTATCCACTTCACCACAACGCACATCCCTGGTGTTACCTTTCAGCTGAAGAAAAGACAAAAAAAAAAGGGGGTGGAAATTTCCTCTGCCGCAACAGAGTTCATGACACTTATTTTGAGGCAGGTACATCAGAACATGAAATAGGAGAGCCGAGTTCGAACTCCGTGTGAATTCGTTGCATTCACTTACGCACAAATTCCTCGGGAAAAGGTATTAATCTGTCTCTTCTCCCTCCAGCTATGGGTTAAATAGCAGAACAGATTGGGTTCTATGGCCTTGGTTGGCAAACAGAAAGTAATAGCAACCTAATGCGGGAAAATATTTTGTCTAGTCGGTCATAACTCATTCTCGCCCAAGCTTGTATCACATAACTGACACAAAAGTCATTGATCTTTGCCAACTCGTCCACCAGTAAGAAAGCGACATTCAGGAAATTCAAATATCAGTGATTAAAAAGTGATTGATCAAAGATTATAAAGTATAGTTTAAATCAATTGAAACAGGTACATTTTAACAAATATATCATGCGCTAATATTAGAATCAGCGAAGAGAATTCAAATTTCGGAATGGTTTGATGCATTCAGTTTCGCACAAATTCTCTTGGAAAAAACACGAATCACCGACTTTTCTTCCTCATGGCAATGTCTTAGTTAGCCGAATAGACTTAAGATTAACTAGGTTCAACTGTCGTCCGGTCTTTTGAATAGGAGTAGTTTTCTTTTGTTTTCTGTTAAGGATTAGGTTTTCGATTCCTTCTGAATTCTACTTCAGTTCTATGCTTCTAAGATTTTCGCATAAACACTGAAACTGAAATCTTTACTATATATTTTTCCTCTATATAATAGGTTTACCTCTCGACCAATTCGTTTTGTTCCCCGGTCTTCTGAACACGTGTAGAGATTTATCGTTTGGTTCCTGTTTTAGATTGCGTCTTCAGTTCCTTCTAAATTCTACTTCGATTCTATACCTCTGATTTCTCAGCTTAAACTCTGAAATTTATACTGTTATTCTAATAATATTTTTCTTCTTTTCACTTCTAGTAGACCCTTGCGTTATATTGTCGTTATCGACTTGCTCCGGAGGAATTGAATTAAAAAATAGTTTGGCTCTCTAGACTTGAGAAAATCTTCGAGAAGTAGAACTTTGATTTCCAAACTATGTAGTATTCAACAGAAAACCAATTTACTATCTTTCCTAGGAATACATTGCAGTTCACATGTTATAAAGTGGGGCATCTCGATGTGGTGTAATGGTTAACAATCTTGACTCACTAGAACCTATTACAATTGAGTAGTGAGCTCGATCCTCACTGGATGCCTCATACTTTAGACCTTGTGCCACATCTAAACGGCGTTTATAAAATCATCATATAATAAAGAAAGGGAATCCTCGGTAGATTCATGCGCGCCCAGGTTCAGAAGGGACCTAGCATTAAAAAATGAGGAGACACTTGACCTGCCCCACCTCACTAAACAGGTTTCACGTCATCGGTAAAATAACGTGTTACATTTTTCGGAAATAAATTGGTAGCAGATAACCCCAACAGATAGAAGAAAAAATAGGGGGGCTTGTGAACACTCTAAAAGCATTTCCAGGTTTTCTACAACGCTTCAGTCGCAAACATGTCAGAGTATATTGAAGCGGTTCTTCTGCTATTCCAATGTTTATCAGAAAAAGAAACATACATTCCATTGCTACCATGTCATTATTTAAGCTTCAGGCGATTGTTTAAACGCAAGAGTAATAACAGCTCTGTTGACGAACATAGGAACGATGGAAGGAGGAACAGATTCTTAAATATATACAAGTATATATAACGTCAAATATATACAAATATATAACGTCTTTGTTTTCTGGAACTGAGAGAAGCGTAGAGGATTTGAAAAGAGCTCTTTAAAAACTGTTGAGAAGTAACAGGAGAGGGAAGACAATAACTGTTGCCATGAGATTGTTATACATGCTACGACGGACAAATTGTCGCGAAAATTACGCCAAAATTAAAATAACACCGCTTTTAATATTTACCAAAATGACGCAAAAAATATCTTGAAATACTAAAGAGCAAATTCATTCAATAAAATCGCCAGGGCCTCCAGACGACTTCTGAACCTCCTGCAACACTTCTGGACAGTCTCCGTGTTTAAGGTGGTGCATACTGTCATAATGAGGATGTGTGCTGTGATGTTATCGGCTCGGAAAGAAAAACCGGCGAGCCGAATTCGAATTACAGTTGAATTTCTTGCATTCACTTACACACAAATACACTAGGTAAAGTTATTAATCCGTCTCCAGTTACGGGTTAAATAAGAGAACAGATTGGGTGCTATAGTCTTGGCTAGCAACCAGTCTACAGCAGAAAGTAATGACAACCTACTGCGGAATAATCTTCGGCCCAATCAGTCATGTCTCGAAAGAGATATGATCGCCCAAGTGTGTATCACATATGGTACTTAACTGACTAATACCGTCATAATCTTTGCCTTCAATTTATCTTTGGTGAATATATATATATGAATAAGGAAAGAAGAAAATATTTGCAAGATTCAAAACATTAATTTAAAACAGTGCTCAATATGAAAAATGGAGCAATGAATATTTATTATAAATTATACTTTAGAACATGTACAAACTACAATCTATTACAAAATCTTACATTTTGTTTCGACATTGAAAGAGCAATGTCTCATTAGGTAATTATTGATATCATTATTAACTACCTGATGAGACATTGTTCTTTCGAAAGAAAATGTACAATTTTTTGTAGATTGTAGTTTGCATATGTTCTAAAGTATATATATATATATATATATATATATATATATATATATATATATATATATATATATATATATATATATTCTTCTTATCACGCTCAGAGAGAGAGAGAGAGAGAGTGTGTGTGTGTGTGTGTGTGTGTGTGTGTGTGTGAATAGCGTAAGGTTGGTCATTTTGCTATAAAAGTTTCCTTGTTCATTCATGAAGGAAAATCGACTGTTAGTCATTTTGCTATAAAACGTAAACGTAATTTCTACCATTTTTTTAGTAGTTTGTAGTTTTCACATGTTATCACGTCATAATTAACAACATATATATAAACAACTTTACACGAGATACTAGATTAGCAACTAGGTCCCACCCTTTTACAGTTAAACAAATAAGATGTAACCGTAAATTCTACTCCAACAGCTTCTTTTCTCGCGCTTCCCGCCTGTGGAACTCCCTTCCACAAGTCTGCTTTCCCGACAGTTACAATCTCCAGGTGTTTAAATGTAGGGTCAATAGACACCTCCTATCACACTAACTCCCAACTATTCTCACAACACTCTCATCTACCCAACCCTCATTCTCGGTATCCTTACCCGCCTATCACCCACCCTCTGTCATTTCCTATATTTAATCAGCCTTTCCCCACTCTACGTAGCCCCCTGCACAGTAGTGGCAGTGACATGCCTTGCTCGGGGTGAAACGCTTATAAAAAAAATAAATAAATAAATACACAAAGATATTTATTTCAATAGGAAGAATGGTTCGCTCTTTTAATATCGTGCTCAGCTAAAAACAAAAAAAAAATAGTCTTTCTCGTTCTCCATGATTTTGTTGATTTTCACACGTTCCATTATCGGTGACGATACTATCCAAATTTCCCAGCGTGCTTCATTTTACCTCTGCTGTTACACATTTGCTGACAGTCATTCTTTCTTTTTACAGTTAATCATCAATCCTTTCTTTTTGATTTCATCGACTACCGTCTGAATCTGATATACAAACTGAGAGTAGCGTCGGCTTAGCGACGGTCTTTGCACCAGTACGAAATATGCGACAATCTCACTCATGAATAAAGTCCCTATTTTTATGTTTTTTTTTTTTTATATCGCTTCCCTCATCATTACAAATATTTTCCCCCAATCTGTCAGTAGTATTATTGAAACATTTCTGATGGCTGTGCAAACAATTTAGCGGACATGTTGATTCTGTAACCAAGACAACACACCACTCAATTCTAATATTTTCTTTTTATTACTAATTAAACAGAAAATTATCCCTCGAACCACGAAAGTTTTATAAATTTTCATTGGAAACGTAGCCTGCACTGCGCAATGTGCATATTTTTACAGACGCACAATGTACACCTTTTTTTACAGTTGAGTAAACTACACCCAATTGTATGAATTAAGCTTTTTTACTGCTACGCAAAGTACACATTTTTATAGCTTCTCGGGTGAACAACAAGATATAAAATATAAAACAGCATTTAATTCATTCCTTTTTCAAAGCAAAGATTTTTAATCTTTTCCTTCTTGCATTATCTCCAGTGTCAAAAGTGTTTGTGTTAAGCTGAAAACTAACTGGCAAAGTTTAAATATTTTTGAGCAGAACTTTGAAAAAAATCCAGCTTTCTATTTATTCACTGACGTGACGTGGTTTCTCTCGGTCTCTTCTACAAATATTGTCATGGCAGCTGCTCTGACGATCTTTTTCCCTGTGCCCCAAACCACGTGAATTTAAGCATGCTACTAGAGTGGCATCTAGGACCCACGATTTTACCGTTGAAACGGTTAGATATAACCACCTCTTGTACTCGAACAGTTTCTTTACAAGCACTTCCCGTTTGTAGAACACTCTTCCGTTTACTTGCTTCCCTGATAGTTACAATCTTCAAAAGAATTAAATGCAACATTAATTGGCAACTTCTATCTTCTTGAACATTGTTCATATTTTATACTTTGTTCTGTAGCCAGTCTTTTCTCTAACTTTAAACCCTGCACAATAGTAGCAGTTCTGCCTTGCTTGGAGTGTCAAAAATCGTACAAGACGGCCTTTTCAGGCCTCAAAAGATGCCGAGAAAAAGATCAGTTTATTCTATTGCTTCATTGTGTTCCTAACGCCATTTGCTATGCTTTATCTTTACAAGAAACATATTAAACTTAAAAATGGATTATTTCTGCCTAATTTTGCCGGGATGTTCAGTCGTCACTTTCAAGTTCAAATCTTTTATGCGATCCCATGAAAAAATACATATTTTCCGCTCTGCAGCTGTTTTCCCATAGATCCAACGTAGCACTCCTATCGCTACCCTCGCTATTTAGTACTGGGTATAACGATGAACTACATCCGACAGAAACGTTTTTGATCGAGAGATTCGAAACTTTGAAGAGCCTGAAGCCACCTGTAAATGGCTGTTGTTTCTGGGTTCACACTGACACAGGTGATAGCCTGATTAGGATTCCAGCTATGGAAAAATAGTGAAACTAAAAACAAAAACAAAATCCCATGAAAGTTTAAAAATACATTCTCATAGTAAAATTATTAACAATACGTGTTTATATTTAAATTACCAACAATACATTTTAATACAAAACACTTAATACATTATAATACAGTACACTTTATAGCAAAATATCCAACAATACGTTTCATCACAATATAACAAACAATACGTTTTAAAGAAAATGAACAAGAATAGGCTTTATTGCAAAATGACCAACAATACAATTTTTAGTTAAATGAACAACAATACCTTTTATAGCAAAACGATGAAGAATACGTTTATAGCAATTGCCAACAATACGTTTATAGCAAAATGACCAACAATACGTTTATAACAAAATGACCAACAATAGGTTTTATTTCAAAATGAACAACAAAACTTTTATCGCAAAATGACCAACAGTACGTTTTATAGCAAAATGACCAACAATGGGTTTTATTTAAAAATAAACAACGATACAGTTTATGCCCAAATAACCAACAATACATTTTATAGCAAAATGACCAACTATAAGTTTAATTTCAAAATGAACAACAAAAATTTTATAGCAAAATGACCAACAATAAAGTTTGTCTGTAGTTAAAGGCATACAACTGCGTTCAAGATATATTTGGTAGAAACTGCGAGGTTGTGTTTAGAATGTTTAAATTTGGGTATCGGATAACCCATACAAGTGTTGTTATACCACTAAAAAATCAACCAACTAACAAACAACCAAACAGCCAACATGGAAGAACTCTTTTATGACAGTAATTCATATAATATCCTACACATTCTTAAAAAAATAAAACTGTATTCTGAAATATAGCTTCAACAAAACTACAACATAAACGCATCACCCCTTCTAGTAATTAAGTTCACACAAACATGTATATGCCCAAAATCTGTATATCATCTACCAAGTTTTCAACTGTGAAAGCAGAATAACATATATCACATTCTTATTACTTCAAAGTTCCCAAGAAAATTAAATTTCACCATTAAAGATTCGTATGGAGTTGATATGCTGAAGCAAAAAATTCTATCATAACCCTCGTTATTTCGTACAAACGCTTAAATGAGTTCTATTACTTAGCTCAATTTTTACAGCTAGAACACGCCATGTCAATTCCAAAGAGTCGAATCACTCTTATATCCCCCGTATACCAAATATAATGAGAAAGTTTCATTCAGCCTTTTCCTAAGAACTACAGCAAATTTTCGAGCGATTCACTGACCACTGATTATTAACCACTTTAACCAAGGGTCAATCTTTATCTAACATATTTATCATCATAATATCTTACCTTTCTCTTTTATTCATAATTATCATTATAATAGTTACTCTCTATATTGAGTGGGTCTTGAGCCTTTGTCCTTGTTCGAATATTTTGTAGCGACGTCGTAAACAAGCTTTTTTAGCTTATACGATAAACTTATGTTTCCATTTGACACGAAAAATTCTCAGAAATACAAGGATGGAGCTGACAATATTTTTTTTATCAAATATTGACCAAGGGAGTTACAAATATCTGAAGAAAGAAATGAAATTTGGATAGTTTATTACACAACGATTTAATCATACCCAATTTAACGGTAACTCTACTCTGAGTGTGTATCGTACCTAGTATTGGTCGAACCTTAGTATTAGGTGGTTACAAAAATAATGGCCAATTTCGGAAACATATATTTATTTTTGAAAAATTAACTGTAGACATGTTGAAATTCGTTAAAATACGATCCTTGAGCATCTATGCACCTGTCTATCAAGGGTATTATATATTTTTCGTTGGTAAGAAGTTATTGGCTGTGTTGCAACGAAATCTTTGAAACCTGAGTCCACCTCTGCTTTGGACCTAAAAGTTTTACGATTTAAAAATGTGCATAAGTGCTTAAAAATGATAATCAGTGCGTAAAAGATCAGAAAATATAGAGAGTGTGGTAAATTCTCGTATCCCATGTCTACGAGTTTTTGTAACGTCATTATTGCAACATGTAACTGCGCAGAATTGAACCACGTCGATTCGCCAATGTGGGTCAAATTTTATTTATTTATTTATTTATTTATTTTTGCAGGCGTGCATGATTTCAGCAAGTTGCTCTGATTGGCTTCCAGATAGCTGTAGTTAATAACAACAAATTAAGATCACTAGACAGCCACCATAATCTTTTGTTGATGCAACTTTGGCTTTGGAAAATGTTTGGGTGACTCGTCGCGATAAAGCCAATGACTTAATCGTTATTTTCATCACAAGAGACTATTCGATCAAGAAAGAAATCATTGGTTTTATGCGGAAAGAGTATCCAGCACACTTCAAAAGTTTTTTTTAATTCATTGAAATCATGACGAACCCATTTATCGAGATTTTTCACTTCGCCAATACTTTGAAAATGGCGTGAAAATGTTGCAATGCTGACACCATGCGTCTGAGACATTTCTCTGACATTTTGATGTAGGTTTGCTCAACAACTGCTAGCAATTGTTCATTGTCAAGACGGCATGACCGTCCTCTTCCTTCTTTATCTTCAAGGCTCACGTCACCAGTACGAAATTTCTGGAACCAACTTCGTACTATCTGTTCACTTGTGGGCCCATCTCCCCGTGCTATGTTGATATCGACATAAGTTTTGGAGGCTCTGTACCCAAGTTTGAACTCATACCAGAAAAACACGAAGATCATGATTTGTCATGTTTATAATGAAGTGTTGCTATGCCTCAAGAATAATTCTGTCTGAAAATAGGGTCCTGGACATGACAGTAAACTGCATCCGGCAGCAAAGCCTCTGATTGGGAGGTTGTGAGGAGCATGGTACCACATCTTGATTGCTGTTGTTTTCAGGTCTACCCTGACCCGGTGTGATAGCACCTGTTAGGGTCTCAGTTATTGGCAAATAGTTAACCCACAAACTGGGCTCAAAACACTATGAAAGTATAAAAATACACTTTTATTTAGATATATACATACAAATAAGCTTTTAGGGACAAATATACATTTTTGAAGGAAAAAGATCACCAAAAATACATTTTTGAAGGAAAAAATTACTCTCAACAAAAGTTTTTTGAATACAAAACAAGAAGACATTTTCAGTTTTCTAAAATAAAAAGAATAAAAACAAAAAAAATAACAATTATAATCTGACTAAATCAACTTTCTCACTAAAACCGAACATTAAAAAAATACCTTAAAATCCCACCTTTTTGGCATTAAATGACCCACAGAGGTTGATATGCCGTTAAACAAAGAATCAAACTCAAATTCTTTCTGTTAATAAGTTAAAAATTAATGAAGAGCACACATTAATTATTATGTAAATCAACATTCAACTAATATATACCGTGAATACTATGTTAAAATGGTTTTTCCAAATACGACACTTTAAACGGCCATTATTTTTGTAACAATCTAATATAAGAAAATATGAGCCAAATATTAATTAGAACTTGTTGATTGAGGATCCGTCAAACCACCCCAGTTGCGAATATTACGTAGTGTAAGTTGAATATTCGGGTAGTGCAATGGATAATGATTCGGAATGATTCGGAATCAGTTGAATTCTTTGCATCCACTGACGCGCAAGTACCATTGAGAAATGTATTAATCCGTCTCTTCCCCCAGTTATTGGTTAAATAACAGAATAGATTGCGTTTTATAGCCTTGGTTGGTAACCAGTCTACCGCAGAATGTAATGGCAACCGACTGCGAGAAAATCAGTCAGTTAGTCATGTCTCTTTCGTGGTATAATCGCCACAAGCGTGTATCACGCACGGGACTTAACTTACTAACATAAACTTTTGCCACATACTGTTTTGTCATATGGAATACATACTAATCTACTAGCTAACAATGTTGACTATAAAAGCTGCGGACGCCTGATTGTCGGAACAGGAAATCATTGGTAGCTTTTAGCGGTTTTCTAAATCAATTAACGAGGAAATGTTTACTTGGTTGTAATTCTAGTAATTCTTCCAAGATTGCGAATGGTGGTTTTAATGGCGTATCCGACGAGGGAAGGGTTTTGATATTTTCCATATGTTGTGCGTAAGTGAATACAACGAACCCAACTGGAATTGAAACTCCGCTACATAGTTAACGATTCCGAATCATTATCCATTGCACTACCCGAATATTCCACTTACACTACGTAATATTCGCAACTGGAGTGGTTTGACGGATCCTCAATCAACAAGTTCTAATTAATATTTGGCTCATATTTTCTTATATTAGACCAACAAGGCACATAAGATGTTTAGTTAAATATAGTATTATAAAAGAAATAAAAAAGAAAGCATTCTCTTTCTCTCTCTCTCTCTCTCTCTATATATATATATATATATATATATATATATATATATATAATGGCATTTTACATTTCTACCAATTTCCGGTCAGGTCCTTTAAATTGAAATGATTGCTTTGCAAAAAATTACATAACAACAGATAAATTCAAAATTTTGAAATAATTGCACTCGCGTGTGTTTTGTTTAAAATTACCATTACAATAGATTTTATCGCAGTTACAATTAGTTTATTTTTTTAGCTTACCTCTGAAAATGATCTTAGATTACAAAAAACTACGGCGCCTTCCTTGATGAATTTCCTCTTAAATTAAAAAAAAAAAACTGATTAGGTAACCAGAAAGGATCAGTATAAAAATAAGTAGACACAATTTGCCTATATTACTCAATAATACATGTTTAAATGAACATATGCTAGCGAGGATGTGCGTTGTGGTGCAATGGATATCGACTCGGAACGACAAATCGGGGAGCCGAGTTCGAATTCCAATTGAATTTCTTGCATTCACTTACGCACAAATACTCTTGGGAAAGGTATTAATCCGTCTCTTCCCTCCAGTTATGGGTTAAATAATAGGACAGACTGGGTTCTATAGCCTTGGCTGGCAACCAGTTTACGGCAGAATGCAATGGCAACCTACTGTGGGATAATTTTCTGCCCAGTCAGTCATGTCTCTTTCGAAACATGATCGTCCAAAGCGTGTATCACGTATGGCACTTAACTGATGCTACCTAAACACACGCGCGGGCGCGCGCACACACACACACACACACACACGTATATATATATATATATATATATATATATATATATATATATTAATAAATATACATATTATGCTATATATGATTAAAATGTACTTAAGAGTTCTGTTATATTACATTGAGCACTGTTTTATTAAGAGCAGGAAAATCTATCTATCTATCTATCTCTTTCTCTGTATATATATATATAGAGAGAGAGAGAGAGACGTAAATTAATAATTATACATACGAGGGTGCACATATGTATAGTATCATTATTCAGGTGTTAATAAAACAGTGCTTAATGTATGAACAGAGCTGTATCATATATATATATATATATTATCCTAGGTCTATGCCACGACTCTGAGTTTTATGCGTTATGTAATCATCGCGTGCATATTTCAAACTGTCAGTTTAATAGATTTTAATTTAAGTTCACTCAATGTTCATGGGAATTAAATCTTATAAAGTTAAGTTACTATTTTTTTTAATAACAAGATTAAAATTTTAAATATTCTAAGGTTACATGTCGATAAAAACTTAAAATTTAAATTTAGCATTTAAAATTAAATTAAAAAATATTAAAAATAAAACGCAAGGAGAAGAAATTAAAGAGGCGTAAATCATGAAACAAAAATTTAAATATTCTAATATTACATGTAGATAAAAAATTAAAATTTTAAAATTTTAGATAAAATAAAATAAAAATGTATTAAGAATTAAATAGTAAAATTTGTAATTAAAATTAATAATTAAAATTAAACAATGTGGGGAGCAAAAATAAAAGCGGTTTTATTCATAATTCTTAAAAGTAATATTGCAGGGGAAAGAAAGAAAGAAAGAAAGAAAGAAAGAAAGAAAGAAAGAAAGAAAGAGAGAGTCAAACGTATATAGGAATTAATATCAATCTGGATCTAAGAATTTCAGTAAGTATTTTTCTTTGGCAGCATGGAATCATTAAATCATTTTTTATTAAGCAAATTAGGTTGATTGATATGGTTTAGAATGACATGTTTTTCTAAAAAGCATAGGTTACATTTATCTCTTTTTCCATTGTAAGGTTTAGATTTAGCTACGATATTCCATGTAATAATTGGGTTCCTGTTAAGATCTATAAACAATATTTTCGGACATACACTGGTCATTCAATGGGCAGATCATATTTTTCAGCAGTTTCAATTGTTTTAGAAGGGACCTTTTTGTTGTTTATGTGGGCCAAATATCTTTTTGATATCATATTATTATGTTGTGAAATATATTTATCTATGTTCTTAACACAACTATAACTGACTTTAACATTGTTTTTGTTGAAGAGTTTTTTTTCAGTGTGGTGAATGGTAGAAACGTTTGTCAATTAAGTTAAGGAAGAGTATAATCAATGCTTGAACGTTACGACTGAAGTGTGAGTAATGAAATTAATAATTAGGTAATAGTAATCACGAAAACGTAACATTATTGAAAAATAGAAAAATAACTTTACCATGTAAACATTAGTTTATTAATAAAAAAAAACAGACAGAAGTGTACATGTATCTGTGTACGCGAGTATATGCGTGTATATATGTGCATGTGTATATACCTATATACGTACATGCATGAATGTGCGTGTGTGTGTGTATGCACAAGCGTATAAACACAGCCATATGCGCGTAAATTCAAACAATAATGAATAAAAAAATAATTACAAACCTAACCTGCTACAATTTAAGATACAAACAAACCAAATAAGTAAACAAAATAATGGCCTAGCGACAATATATATATATATATATATATGTGTGTGTGTGTGTGTGTGTGTGTCTGTGTGTGTGTGTGTGTGTTCGTGTATGTATGTATGTAAATATGTATATAAATTATCTAAACATTAATATCATATGTATACGAAAGACAAATATGAATATATATATATATATATATATATGTGTGTGTGTGTGTGTATGTATGTGTGTGTGCATGTGTGTGTATGTGTCTGTGTTGCAATATTCTTATAAGGTCATAATAAAAACGTAGTTTACCGCAACACAAAAGCCGTTGTGTGCTATCTTATTATCAACTCTGCCTGATAAGGTGCTAATAAAATAGTACCAAACCCATGAAGACCGAGTTCGAATCTCATCATGGTCGATTTGTCAGGAAGGTGATTTCTTGATATTATCGGTCCAAAGGAGGCGATCCCAGCGTGCGGCACCTTTGAAAAGTACCTGAAAACCATACCACGGTTTGACCCATACATTGTGAGTGAAATTGGGTAGACAGCTCCCCTTGAGGAGTCGTCTATGGTTGGGCTAGCTCGAAGTGACAAATCATCGTGACCGAAGGTTTCAGTGTCATGTCCTTGTTCTAACAGTTGTTCATGTTAGAAACTGTAACTAAGGTCCGCTCTGCATAGTTGCAGTATAAACCACAGATGGGTTCTGTGAGTGTCGAACAAACACAAGTGGCCAGCCATTACTATTTATCATTTAAGCAATAATAATAAAAAATATCTGAGTGGAAAAACCAAATAAAACCTTCCTAACCCAAAAGACTAGAACGCACGAAAATTAAAAACAGTGGCATGTTTAGAGAACATAATTGGTAACAAATGGCTACAACTGAAAGAAAAGAAGAAAGAGGAAGCTAAGGATCGAGTGTAAGGTGGGAAAAAACGAAGAAAAGGACAAATGATCACGACCCTCTACACGTACGGATATTCGCAGTCGGACGCGCCCGAACGCACATCCGCACAGACTGGACCATGGCCGCATGCGTGCAAGCGCACACAAACAATACAGAGAAAAAAATAACACCAGTCATAAGTGCATAAAAAGAATAAAAGAAAAATAGAAATGGTCAATTATATCCTCTGAACAGTAGACGATTGGATGTCTACGAAACTCTAGAACCCGGATTCTAAAGGTAACATCGATCAGCTAAGTGAAAAACATTTACTTATATAAATGTATATAGTCCCGATAGTTTTTGATCAGAACTCATTTATATTTATATATATATATATATATATATATATGTGTGTGTGTGTGTGTGTGTGTGTGTGTGTGTGTGTGTGTGCAGAGTGCGAGGGATAAATTCTCGGCTATATGAAGTAAAAATGAAAATAACTCTGACATCTCATTTTAACTGATATATTTACCAAAATTACACAAAAGTATTTTGAAATATTAAAGAGTAAACTTATTTAATAAAATCACCAATGGATTCAACCAAATGAACTCGGAATCTCCTGCAACTATTCTGAAGAGGCTCCATGTTTAAGTTATTGAATGCTGCTGTAACCCTTGCATTCCATTCAACTTTGGTATCACAACGGGTTTTGTTGATCTCTCGCTCAACTTCACTCACGTATAGTAAGCAATCTGGGGATTAAGGCAGCCAGATGTAAGGGATGATGTGTTCGCAGAAATTGTCAGACGGGGTTTTCCTTCTTGTGTGACATAGAGTCCTGTTGCCAGACATAGATTCTTCCAGAAGCCACTACCTCTTCAAACACTTGATGTAACTCTCCGTGTTGTGTCTGAGAACCACTCCAACAAATTCGGGAGATTTTTCTCATCAGAACCAACAGAGTGAGTTTTCCGAACTGCCGTTATTTTCGTAATCACTTTTAGACTGATGCAACTTCGAATCTTCTAGACTGTCGTCAGTTTGACGCCCAAACACTTTGAAATGTTCGTATTGCAGGTTTTGACGCAAATGGCAAACAGTACAGCATGCCGTTTCTAAATTTCTGGCGGAGATTTTTTAATCATTACACCTAAGCAAGGCGGTACCGCTACTGATGTGCAGAGGGCTACATAAGAGAGTTAAAATTTTAGACAGGGGGAGAGTAAAGACAAAAACGAACCAGCTACAGTGGGTGAAAAAGAAAGGGCAAGAGAAGGTTGCGAACACAGGAGTGCTAATAGTCATGAAGACAGAGAGAAAGGAAAAGAACAAGAACGGGGTGATGTGGAAAGGGCTGGAATTAAGTGGATAAGAGATGGGAATTGACCTTGCATTTAAAATCCTGGAGGTTGTAGCCGTCAGGAATGCAAGTATATGGAAGAGAATTCCACAAGCGTGAAAAACGAGAAAAAAAAGCTGCTGGAGTAATATTGTCACCTGCATTTATTTAACTGTAAATGGGTGGGACCTTGTTGCCAGTCTGGTTGCAGGAGTAAATTCTTGTGGAGGAGCACCAGTGACCTAAGTTCGTCAGAGCAGAAGCCATGAAAATATTTATAGAAGAGATAGAGGGAAGCCACATCCCGCCGATGATAAAGTGGCTTGAGTCGAGCTGCCAGGTCGGGACCAATCACATTACAGATTCTCCTTTGGAGCCTGTCGAAAACTCTGAGACAAACAGTAGAGGCGCCTGACCACATATGACAACAGTATTCAATGCACGTTGCATCATGGTGCTCTTTATCTTACAGAGGGTGCCCAACTGACCCTACTATACTGTGCAGTCGACAAAATAAAAAACAAACTATGCGCATGCACGGATTTCTAAATGTAAAATAGCGACAATTTACCTATCGCAACCTGTATATACATACATATGTATGATAGAATAAAAAAACGAACAAAGTGTTGGGGAGCACTCCTTTTTGCATATAAGAATGGACTCGCCTAAAGTGTATAATCTTGCCTATACAGAGAACAGCAATGATTGTCGAAGGAGTTGAGTAGTTGTACCGCCGCTCGTTGGTCTGTAACGATATATACTCATTACCCGGACAGACTTCTTCACTACAAGATTGTATATATTGATTCCTACTTACAGTATTCCTAGTATTCCTAAATTGACTAACCCGTGTTCCAGTTTGTATATTTTTGTTCAATAGAACTTATATTTTCAATCTCCATATCTGCATTTGTTATTTATTATTTTGTGTGGTTTCTTAACAAGAATCTACAACACAAAGAAATAGAAATTATCCAACCAAATACAAAATAAACGTGACATTTCATCGCTACATTCCAACAATCTATTTGAAAATAACATCTACAGACTTTTCCTTGCACACATACACATATACAGTTATATTAACTAACGTTCAACACACACCTTCACAGTCAAGTCTTTCTACACAAACACACACATACACACATTACCGTTCATGCTTCAATGCTTTAATACACTTGACACGTGTATTAATACGAACACATATATATACACTCGTTTCTACACAAACATACACATACACTATTATATACTTTACTATCTAAAATATTCAACGCACATGCATTTTAAAAATATCTTTGGGTTTAATGCACGTGACACATATCTTACCAAAAAGATGTAGCCCTAAATCAAATATGTCTCTTTGTTTTGTTTTTTTTTTTTGTTTTTTTTTTCACTTTTCTCTCTGTCTCCGAAGAATCATGTTAAATTGAGATACGTTTTCTGTTTACAGTATTTACATTATTTGAACTATTGTTGCCATTTGTGTGACGTTTCAATCGTTGTAAGCCCCGGCCTTCGTCAGGTTCTAGGAATTTTCAACCAAACTCTTTATTACGATCACTAGGGTATATGAACTCCATTCCTTGCCTAGTGTCTCTTATGGAAGTCATGAGTTATTTCCCTCTCACCCTGTAAGTTGCTTTTTTACCACTGCTGTAACCTGGTATTGAACTCACAACTCTTTGGCTCTGAAGAAGGCCGGAGCGTACAACGGCCAAAACGTCGTACAAATTGCAACAAAGATGAGGACAATAGTCCGAGTAATGTAAATACTGTAAATACTACCTCATCTCAGAATTTTTTTTTTTAATCATTTCACCTCGAGCAAGGCAGAAATGCCACTGATGTGCAGGGGGCTACATAACTGTAAAAAAAATTAGAAAAGAGTGAGGAGTACAAACTAGTTAGAAAGGAGCAATAGAAAACTGAGAATGCAGGTGCGATGACAGATACCTAGGTTGAGAGAAAGAGAAGGTTATACGGGGGTGGGGAGAGAGCTAGAGTCCAGTGGTTAGTAGATGAGTATTGACTTTGCATTTAAATTTCTGGAGGTTGTAACCGTCAGGAAAGCAAGAATATGGGAGCGAGTTCCACAGGCGGGAAGTGCGAGAGAAGAAGCTACAGGAGTAAAATTGTCATCTGCATTTGACTAACCTGACTGTGAATGGATGGAA